>CAUYRT010041940.1:0-113868 GCA_963574885.1 Lepilemur ruficaudatus
CCCAATTCCCCAGTGATCGCTCCCACCCTTTGAGCACCATAGTGTTAATCAGTCAATACCAATTTGATGGTGAGTACAAGTGGAACCCATTCTTCGGGTCTTGTGTCACCTCACTTCGAATAATGGGCTCAAGCTTGATCCAGGATAATACAAGAGGTGCTAACTCACTGTCATTTCTTAACGTATAGCAAAAGCAATCTTAAGCAAAAAGAACAAACTGGGAGGCATCAGTCTTCCTGACTTCTAGTTTTCACTCTTTATGGATCTAAACTATTACATCTACTCGATATGAACTCATTATAAATTCATGGAAATCTTGGTGGAAAGGTGTTTTCATGTTTCGATGGTAGAACTATAATCTGAATTTATTCAAGAAAATGCATTTAAAAATTATCAAATCACCTAAATGAAATTTTCCTTTAGTATTTTTATTTTATAACTTTATTTACCTCAAAACAAGGAGCAGGAAGTATACTTCTATTTCATACTTAGTGTTTCTGCCTACACATCAAAGTGTTACGGTTGTTACGCTGTTTTATGGTTGGTTCAAAAAATTGTTTTTCTGTGTGTTCTTTTTTGTTTTTCACTTTAAATACATTAGTGAGGATTTCATAAGCACAACCCATTTACTTACCTAAACTTCCAGCTGCCATTGCAGTCTGCAGTGCAGCAGTCAACCTGGGGACCATCTGATAGTAGTACACAGTATCTGCACATACGCAGGCTGCAGTGCCCACTGCTCCTGGCCAACTCTGAATAGGTCGGGGAAACCCCACCAAGAACACAGGAAGGGTGAAGAGGGGTAGTAAGGGAGAAGAGAGTAGTGTAGAAAAAACTATGAAGACCAACACAAATGGAGAAAAGACAATATTGAGTATGCATAAAGTGGTAGTTGTTTTTCGACGTTGTTTCTTCTCTGTCCATGATGCCCAAAGTAAAGTCACAGCAAATTGCAATTTAGAGATGAATTGAATCAAACGATCACGGATGATACCAACCTGCAGAGATATAAAAATGAATTTTATTTATTCTTAAAGACTTCACAAATTCTCAAGATCACATAAGAAAAGTGATATAATAATTTTATTATTATTCTAATATTTTTAAGGAAAAAGCCCTTATATTCTTTGGTATAATTTTCTACAACCTTACAATTAATAAATAAGACCAAATTTTAAAGTTTGAGCTTTCTTAAAAAAAAAGTGACACCAAGGAGAACTGACAGTATACCTTAAGGCTGACCTATATGACAAAAGATTAGATAATGCAGATAAAAGAGACAAATTCCTAGAAAGACGCATCTTACTTAAACTGGCTCAAGAAGAAATAAAAAATCTGAATAGACCTATGATAAGAGATTGAATTAATAATTTAAAAACTACCCACAAAGAAAAGCTGAGACTCAGATGAATATTCTCAAAAAGAATAAAATACTTAGGAATAAATTTAATAAAGGAAGTGTAAGACTTATACACTGAAAAATACAAAATGCTGTTGAAATAAATTAAAGAAGATCTAAATAAATGAAAAGACATCTCATGTTTGTGGATTGGAGGAACTAATATTTTTAACATGGTAATATTCCCCAAATTGGTCTTCAGATTCAAAGTATTACCTATTAAAATCCCAGAGCCTTTTGCATAAATTGATAAGCTAAAACTAATATTTATATGGCAATGCAGGGGTCCAGAAGAATCAAAACATTCTTGAAAAAGAAGGACAAAGCTGGAGTACTCACACTTCCTAACTTCACAACCTACTACAAAGTTATAGTAACCGAGACAGTGTGGTGCTGGCATAAGGATAGACACATAGGTGAATGAAAAGTAGTCCAGAAATAAACCTTAACATTTCCGGTCATTTGATTTTTGGCAAAGGTGCCAAGAAATGTCACCAGGGGTGAACAGTCTTTTCAATAAATGGTGCTAGGATAACTGTACATCTATATGCCAAAGAATAAATCTGGAACCCTACCTCACATCATGTATGTAAGTTGGCAAATTTGAATAGGGCACTTACTGTGATTGGCACTTGCAGAAGTTTAAGTTGCTTTGGGTGAGTCAGTGAGTGAGTGGTGAGTGAATGTGAAGGCCTAGGACATTACTGTACACTACTGTAGACTTCATAAACACTGTACATTTAAGCTACACCAAATTTATAAAAATGATTTTTCTTTCTTCAGTAATAAATTAATCTTAGTTTACTATAACTTTTTTACTTTATAAACTTTCATTTTTTAAAACTTTTTCACTCTTTTGTAATGACACTCAGCTTAAAACATAAACACATTGCACAACTGTACAAAAATATTTTGTTTCTTTATATCCTTATCTTAAACGTTTTTTATTTTTAAAATTTTTTATTCTTTTAACTTTTTAAACTTTTCTGTTAAAAAACTAAGACACAAACACACGTAACCTTGGCCTACACACCATCATCAATATCACTGTCTTGCACCTCCATGTCTTGTCCCACTGGAAGGTCTTCGGGGGCAATAACACTTATGGAGCTGTCATCTCCTGTATGACAATGCATTCTTTAGGAATACCTCCTGAAGGACCTGCCTGAGGCTGTTTTACAGTTAACTTTTTTTTTTATAAGTAGGAGTACACTCTAAAATAATGATAAAAAGCATGGTATAGAAAATACATAAACCAGTAACATAGTCACTTGTTATCATTATGAAGCATTATGTACTATAAACAATTGCATGTGCTACACTTTTATATGACTGGCAGCACGTAGGTATGTTTACATGAGCATCACTACAAATGTGAATAAGGCATTACGCTATGAGGGCTGCATCACTAGGTGACAGAATTTATTATCTCCATTATTATGTCATGAAACCACCATTGTATTAACGTATGTGGTCTGTCATTGACCAGGATGTCATTTTCCAGTGTGTGACTATACTGATACATGCCACAACATGGATGGACCTTGATAGCATATAAGGTAGGAAGCCAGATGCAATAGACCACATACTGCATAATTCCATTCATTCGAAATGTCCAGAATAGGCAAATACTTAGAGACAAAAAGTAGATTAGTGGTTGCTGGCACTACAGTGGGTGGCAGGTGGCATGGAGAGTAGGAGTGGGGAATGACTATTAAGGTATTGAAGTTTTTTCTGGGAATGTTGAAATTGTTCTAAAATTGGGTTTTAGTGATAGTTGCAAAACTCCGAATATATACCACTAAACAGTATACTTTATGTGGATAAAATTTCATGGTATATGAAATATATCTCAATAAGCTATTAAAAAACACATTTACCAGTAAGAGTCTGATTCCTGTATCCAGGCTTCTGTTCCACCATAAGTCTGTACTGGAGATCAAGTGCATTGCTGATACAATGACTATCTCCAATAAAGCATTTTCTGTATTCTGCCATACCTGCAGTATACAAATTATCCACTTTTATTAGGTAAAATTTGATAATCTAAGCAAACTGTTAAACAAAATCACAAATAAACTTAGCAATAGGAAAATACTATTAAGTACATATTAGGATTACCATTCTAAAAGCTCTTGTGAATCCAATAGAGACAGACACAGAGTGGAGCTCTTGTAAGGAACTGTCCAATGAAAGAAATGCTATCATAGCAAAAGGTGATACTAAAACAAACAAAACAAACAAAAAAAGGAGATAAATTTAATTAAAGCAAAGTAATTCCTTCTAATATATTTTATTTTGGCAAATATGTTTTTTTATGAGCACATTTAATTAAAAATTAATAAAAAACAAAAGAATAAACACTTGTATGAAATATAATACCATACAAATATTGGAATCCTATAATATTAAAAATTTTGAACACTTCATAGATATGGTTAACAACACAAGTTTAGATTTTATCTTCCTACCTAGAGTTAGCAAAATCCGTCTGGCAATACCAATCTTCATGAGCCTTTTTTGCTTTTCTAAGAATATAGTCACAGGATGCACATTCCTTGGATAGAAAGGGTTTCGGAAAATTCCAATGATATATACGCCTTGAATTTCTCTAAGTATCCACAGTATTATAAGTAATATTACCAAAATATAGCCAAAAATAACCTGGGAACTGCTTTTGGAAATCTGTGAGAAACCAGCAAAGTGATGAAGCAAACTAGTTTCTAAGAGAGCCAAGACTAATATTATGATGTAGAAAAGGCATTCCTTCCATGTAAACTGTTCTTTTGAACAACTAGGTAAAGGCTTAGATTTGGCTCCAATTCTGTGCCTAGTCACACTGTGTCTGAAGACAAAACACATGTCACTTAGGTTAAGACTTAGTAAGAAGCCAAGTCCAGTCATGAAAAGAACTGCACCAACAGTGCTGGGAATGAAATATGATGTTATAGCTGTTCCAGCAGAAATGATGAACATTACTAATAACCTGCAGAGGAAAAGAAAAAAAGATTTACTTTACAAAACATTCTTTGAGAATAAGTTACATATTACATCAATACTTTTAAATAATTACCGTAGGTGGGTTGACATGGATGAGCCTCCAAGGCCAAACGCTAAAACCTGTTCCATTGCCCATAAGAAAAGTGCATCGGGCGGGGGCAGAGTCCCAACTGCCCACAGAAAAGGTAAAAATATAAACAAGATGTGTAAAATCTGATTCATTTGTTCTAAAGCTGGTATATTTACCATAAACCTATAAGAAAGAAGAAAACATTTAAATCATACAAAATAATATATAGAAGAGGATCTTTCCAGAAAGACAAAACAACAAAGAATAACACACACCCCAAAACAAAACAACACTTAACAGACAGGGCCCACTCCCTGTTTATAAATGATCAACACATATAAACTGTGACCACTGTCCTTCCCCTATACTAGCAACTACCCCTACTCAGCTGTCTACAAGCTTAGCATTTAGAGAGTATGTGAATTCAAATGTGCAAATGAAGAAGTAATTAACAGCCAGAAAATTGAATACAGGGATTTGTAAAACTGAACTGAGGCCAGAGCAAAAGTATTTTCCCCTAAATGTCTAAACTACATTGGCTGAAATTCTACCAATGTTTCTTTAGAGTTTAAGGTTTTATAATTTAAAATTGGAAGTAACTTTGGGAAAGTCAAAGCCTTACATTCACACATCAGTAGCTGGCAAAGACAGGAAGCTCTTCTCTTCCTCCTGCTCTCTCCTACGTTGTCCTGCTGCCAAGTCCCAGAATTTGAAGTCAGTATAGTTTCTATCAGAAGTGAGCAGCTTAGATTGTGACTGTGTCTCTGTGGGTTATCCTGGGAACTAACTAGCATTTACAATACTGTTCTATTTTGTATAACCAATGGTATGGATATGAGAACACAAGTTTGTACAATACAATCGCCTCATAAAGTAGGGCTTGCTTCTATCTTAAGTGGACAAACTGATAACTGGTATAGCACTTATCCATTAAATATGACATCAATAAATGGTTTTGAATAGTTTAACAAAATTTGAAAGCATAGGAGGATAAGCATTATCAATATATTGCTAATTTTTTGAATAAGGCTAACTGAACACTGTATCTAGACACCAACATGGTCAGAGTACTTACGGAGTGCCAAAGGTAACTTTCAAAAGAGAAAACTAAATCTTAAAACTTATAGCATAATTGTACTTGTAGCATAATTGTATTTGAGTATCTGAGCTGCTAGTCAAAGTTGAGGAAAAAGACAACTCTGCAAGTTGTCTTTATCTTACACTTCTCCACTTAAGTATATGTTGATAGCCCAAGAGCAAATGTGTAGCAACTATGGATATAATACAGTAATGGCATAATGTGTTTGCTCACAGATAACTAGGACTAAGCTAGCTAATGTGCTCTGCCTCATAATGTATGTCCTTCAAATTTTTATAAGCAGACAATTAATGAACACAAGGTTAACAATGTGATGCTAAAATAAAGAACAATACATTCTGTAGTAGTTTTAAAATAGGAGCACTTCATTCTGAGAAGAAAATGCTCAAGTAACACAAATCAAGAAAATCAAACCACAAATAATAAGCCACAGGAAGGTCAAGGAAAACATGCCGGTTTGTGCAGTCTTTTTTAACCCCAAGATAACACTTCTCTTGCAAACATACTCAAGAATAAGATAATTTGTGTAAAAATAATGTATACTCAGGAAACATTTTACCAAAATTAAACTCTATTCTTAAATCTTTTTTTGTCCTTAAACAATAAGCTATGGTGTGGTATTTATACACAAGGATATCATAAATAAATATAAGTACATATAATTGAAGTAACCAAATACTGTGATTATTCTCCTATATGTATGACTCAGCCCCAAAAGGAAGATTACAGTGGTTAATTCTTTAATATGGAAAAATGTTTAAATTTGAGTATTTCTGTTAATGTAACAAATTTTCTATGGTAAAAAAATCTTCGCCCTTAAGGGAAAAATACAAAACTATGTTTCAAACCTAACAACTATAAAAATATTTCACCCAGGCACGGTGGCTCGAGCTTGGGAGGATGAGGAAGGAGGATTGCTTGAACCCAGGTATTTCACGCTGCAGTGAGCTATGATCATGCCACTGTACTCCAACCTGGGTCACAGAGCAAGACCCGGTCTCTCGAAAAAAAAAAAAATTCAAATTCTGCAAACTAAGATCCACATTCCCAGAAAAAAGATGTTTTTTTATAGTAGCTTAGATAATGCAAATGTGTAGCATTCATTCAAATAATCCCTGAGATCTCTGAGCTAAGCATTGTAATGTGTGTCTGAGAAAAACACACAGAAACAGTCCTTTAAATTATTATTTCACAACTGTACTGGGTAAAATAAAGAATGAAGAAAGAAAAGATTACTACACTGTGGGTCTCATCTCTTCAGCTTTCTTTCACATCCTCTGAAACAAAATTAAGAAACAATCTGACATGACGGACAACTGTTTAAATTAGAAGAGTGTGGGCACTTCATCTACCACTTGGTAGCAGTTATCACACCTACTGTATAAAGATCACCTCAGTTCTTTATTATTTTGTTAATCACAAGCTCACATTTTCTAAAAGTGAAATGGGAGATAATTTTTCTGGATAAATTAGTCATTGTCTTCTTTAAAAACAGATGTGAGAACAGCCTTTAATTTTTTTCAGTCATAGTAAAAAATCTTTCATCTAAATGTTAAAACGCTATTAAATTCAATAAGGATTTAGTAAAAAAAACCTTTATGTACTTTCATATAGAAATGAGCAATGCAGAAACCAAATTAAAAATTAACTGAGATTTTTTTTAAAAATTAAAGAACTTAGGACATCATTTTAAATGCAAAGATATATTACAGCAGGTATATAATGTCTGATTTCAGGAATGGTAGTGAGATAGTAACTCAAGAATATATATCCTGAAAATAATGTTATAAACTTAAATCTTTTAAAAGGGATCATATATGTATATACTATTTAAACCCAATTTTACTAACTTCTCAAAATCAAGCATTTAACTGTAATACATTATTTTATAGTTATTATAGTAAATGGTAGTGGTATTAAGAAATCAATTTATAATCAATTTATTATTGATAAAGTCTCCTTTTACATATTTGATTAGGTAAAGAACTACATGGACATTATATTGTCCTCTGGTTTATAAATGTAGTACAATTAGAAGAGACTATGAGTTAAGGAATAGCAAAAAGACACTCAACAGGTCAGGTTCAGTACACAAACTGACTAAATATTTCTAAATGCCTTATGTTAGGTCAGCTTGGGCTGCTATAACAAAATATCATAGACTAGGTGGCTTAAATAACAGAAATTTATTTTCCCACAGTTCTGGGGTTTATGATCAGGCTACCAGTACAGTCAGGTTCTGGTAAGGGATCACTTCCTGACTTATAGATTGCTGTGTCTTTAAACGGTGGGGCGTTTTAGGGAGGAGTGGGGGAGAGAGAGAAGACAGGTAGCAAACTCTCAGGTGTCTCTTCTCATAAGGGGACTAATCCCATCACACCAGGGTCCCACCTTCATAACCTAGCTAGTACTACTTTCCAAAGGCCTCATCTCCGAATACCATCACATTGGAGATCAGGGCTTCAGCATAAGCATTTTGGGGTAACAAAATCAGTCCAAAACATTGCATCCTTGGCCAGCCCCCAGCCCAAATTCATGTCCTTTTCACATGCGAAATACATTTATTCCCTCCCAACAGCCCCCAAAGTCTTAACTCATTCCAGCATTAACTCTAAAGTCTGAAGTCCTAAGTGTCACCTAAGTATCATCTAAATCAGATATGGGTAAGACTTAAATACAATATATACTGAATCAAAATTCTTCTCCAGCTGTGAACATGTGAAAGCACAGAAAAGTTATGTGCTTCCAAAATACAGTGGTGGGATAGATATTTGAGAGACGTTTCCACTCCAAAAGGTAGAAACAGGAAACAAGAAAGGGGTGATGGGTCCCAAGGAAGTCCAAAACCTAGCAAGACAAATTCCATTAGATCTTATGGCTTCAGAATAATTCTCTTTGGCTCCATACTCTGCCTTCTAGGTGGGTGGCAGGTAGCATCACTCCCACAGCTCCAGGCAGGGGTCCTGCTCCTAAGGCTTTGGAAGGAGGCCACCAGGCCTGTTGGAAGTAAGGTGGTAGCCCTGATGATCTCTGAATCACCTTCAGCATCATTTTTCCCTTTTCTTGAAGAATAGTGCATGTTTACAGCTGAACGGTTCTGTCAACCCATCCTATCAAACCCAAGAAGTTTGACAGCCTTCCTACATTTCATCCTGTCTCCAACCCCTTCAATTCGCACTGGCAGTGTTTCTGCTCATATAATATCATAAGCTCTTTATTGAGTGATAAGCTCCACACCCTCCTCCACCCTTCTTCAGAATATGCTTTCTCAGGTCTTACGCTGTGGACAGGCTGAGAATTTTCCAAATCTTGCTTTGTTCCTTTTTTTTGTTTAACTATTCTTTCTTCAAGTCATCTCTTTTCTTTCGTATTTTGTTATAAGATGTCAGGAAAAATCAAGCTACTCTAACACTTTGCTTTGAAATTTCCTTAATATGCAATTACAGCACTTGAAAGTTCTACCTTCCACAAAACACTAGAACACAGTTCAGCCAGGTTCTTTGACACTTCATAACAAGGACTGCCTTTCCTCCAGTTTCCAATAACATGTTCCTTATTTCCCTCTTAGACTTCATTGGAATCACCCTTGACATCTGTATTTGTGGCACGTACATCAAAACTCTTCCAGCTGCTACCCATTCCAATAGTTACAAAGCTGCTTCCACATTTTTAGGGACCCCACTTCTCAGTACCATAATCTTAGCTTGGGCTAAGACCCTAACAAAATACCATAGACTGAGTGGCTTGAACAACAGAAATTAATTTTCCCACAGTTCTGGAGGCTGGAAGTCTAAGATCAGGCTGCCAGGACAGTCAGGTTCTGGTGAGAGCTCTCATCTTGGCTTGCAGATGGCTGCCTTCTTGCTGTGTCCTTACATGACAGAGAGAGAGAGAGAGAGATCGAGCTCTCTGTTGTCTCTTCTTATAAGGCCCCAATGCCATCACACCAGGTCCCAACCTTCATGACCTAAGTATCTTCCAAAGGTCCCAACTCCAAATACTGGGGTTTAGGACTTCAATGTGTGAATTTTGAGGAGACACAAACATTCAGTCCATAACATGCTTTTCCATTTCTACCTGGACACTAACCTGGGAAAGAAAAAGCTGCAGTCTATACAAACTGAGAATTAAAAGTCAGATTTAGAAAAAGCAAGCAAAAGGTGTTATCAAACACTTTGGTAAATAATTATGTTTGTTAAAACTATTTTCTATTTTTCTTCTGTAAAAAATTGGTTAAAAACATCAATATTCTTTCTAATATTGTTGCCATCAAAAAATTAGAAACAAATTTTCTATTCATCTTTAATTCACTTAATCTGGATATATTTATGTGCATAAATTTTAAATTCTTAATTTTCTCCCCCACAGGAAAGTTCCACCTCTTTATACAGGTTTCAGCCACATTATCTTATAGATTTAAAGCTTCTTATTTAAAGTGAAACACAGGATTGAAAAAGTGTTTATTAAATTTATCTTAAAAAGGGTGTTTTTTTATTTTTTCATATTCAATAAGATTTAACTACTGCTTTAGTATGAATGTTTTATAGAAATCAGTCCTAAAGATTAATCATCAAAACAACTTATCACTCAATGGTTTGGTCTTGATGATTTTTAATCACAGACTTATTTTTTTTTAATACTAAGGAGGGTTCTCCTATCATGTACACTTAAACACAAAGCAAGTTTTATAAAGCATTTGGTAGGTTTTTACCTGTGAGCAAGATCCACAGAAATGAAGAAAAAAATATAAAGAGGCCTCATAAGAGGAGTGATTTCATAAGTATCCTGGGTTTGGAAAGTCGCAGTCTCTGTAGCTGTATTTACAATTAATGAATATTCTCCTATACATAATGTCATCCATCCAAAGAAAAACAGTAGAGCAGTGCCTCCTGTACTTCCATACAGCAAGGTTATTCTATCTGGGAGCAGATACAACGTTCCAAGACCACATACTAATCCAGCAAGAACAGAATGAAAAACTGTATTGGCTATATATTTCTTGCCAGGAATTAGAAATTTGACAGTCTCAGCACCAGCACAACTTGTAAATTCATACTCATCTTCCTCTGCTAAGATATCTGTGGTTAGTATTCTTTGTACTGTCACTGATTTGTTTCTGGCGTATAAACTTGTGAACTGGATGACAAATGCAGTGAAAAGCATTAATCCACCTGATAATGCTGCTGTATAATAGTCTTTCAGGATGCCCAATTGGTACAAAAGTGTTCCTATTCCACCCAAAACCCATGGCATTAGAAAAAGGATAATCTGATTAACATATATGTAAGGAGGAGCACAATAGCCTAATTTGAGTCGAGGGCCTCCAAGAATAGTCTGTGGAAAGCGCTTCAGAAAGAAGTCCTGTTTGTCATCGTTCAGCAGAGGCACATCTGGACTCATCCTTCACACTTAGGATTATTCTGAAAGTCACATCCTTTTCTGTAATACAGCAGTCTCTAAGAAAAAGAAAAAAAGTTACTATTTGAAAATGTCATACTTAAAACCTGGGGTGGGGGAAAAACATTTCTATTTTATCTCCTTAGTTCCTTCAAGGGCAGGATTTATAACTTCACTTCTCAGACTTTACTTCCCAAGCCTGACGTACACTTGGCACTAAGCTGTTTTTTTTTTTTTTTTTTTTTTTTTTGAGAGAGTCTCGCTTTGTTGCCCAGGCTAGAGTGCTGTGGCGTCAGCCTAGCTCACAGCAACCTCAAACTCCTGGGCTCAAGCAATCCTCCTGCCTCAGCCTCCTAAGTAACTGGGATTACAGGTGCGTGCCACCACGCCCAGCTAAATTTTTGTTTCTATTTTTAATTGCCCAGCTAATTTTTTTTTTATTTCTATTTTTAATAGAAATGGGGTCTTGCTCTTGCTCAGGCTGGTCTGGAACTCCTGACCTCAAGTGATCCTCCCACCTTGGCTTCCCAGAGTGCTAGGATTATAGGTGTGAGCACTGCACCTGGCCCAGTTGTAGGTTTTTTTAAACAAAATATGTTTTTATTTTTTATTTTTTTAAATCATATTCTTTATTAATTTATCTAGAATGTAATAATTTGGCATTAGACATTAACTCACATTTTAGAATTTTGAGGTCAAAGGAAAGTTCAAAAAGCTTTGAACTCAAATCTGCCAGTAGTTTAACTGGTCATTTCCCAGTGAGTTTCTATTGTTTGTTTTTTAATTTTTTTCTCTATTATAAGGGTCAGCAAACTTTTTCTATAAAGGGCTGGATAGTATTTACTTTTAAGCTTTGTGGACCATATTACAACTACTCAACTGTGCTGCTGTAGCATGAAAGCAGCCATAAACAACACAACATATAAATGGATGTTAGTTGCTGTGTTCTAGTAAAATTTGTATAGTATTTATCCAAATAGGCTGTGAGCCATATTTAACTTGTGGGCCACAGTTTGCCAATCCCCACTCTATAAAATAAGGATATTCTCTGTAATTCCCTTGAATTGAAATGGAAATACAAGTGGAAAATAGAAATACTAAGTGTTACTCGTATCACTTAATAATTACAGTAAATTCAGGATTTTCCAATAATTAAAAAAATCAAATCCTGCTGAAATAAGTAGCATTTCAATAAAAATCCATATGGCAGGTCAACATACGGTAGGAAGAACAATGAACTAGAAATTAAAACTTCACATGCCACAGTAAATGCTTATTATTATCAGGTATGTTACCATGGGCAAGCAATAATTCATTTTTCAGTCTTTCTGTTGTCAGTTTCAAGAATCTACTGGAACTGGGGAAGCATGAAATAATAACAGGATCTATACAGGCTTTAGTTTAGATTATTTTCATTCAAGGGCTACAAAAATCTAAGCATCAAATAACACAGGTTCTCTTCAGTTTAACTTTTTCCTTATACTCTACAGCTTACTCTGAAAAACAGTTGCTTGACACAAGATCAGCCAGCAAAGTATTACCTCAGTGGATCTTATGCTAGGCTAGAGAAGAAAAATTAAATTTCAAACCATCTTAAAATAGCCTTTCTTCCAGTCAGTCCTACCTAACCAGTATTAACCCTGGAGAGAGATTTGGGGCATCATGAAAGGTTTGGGGGTCATCTTTAAGAATTAGTACCTTAGAGCACCTTTTTGTTATACTATTAGGAAGTTCTTTAAATTGTAAACATTTATCTTCTTATATCTCCCCATCATGGTCTTAGTGCTGCATAGGACAACTCACAGCTTTTACTCACATGACAGCCCTGCAAGTGCAGTTGGCCGTACTTATCCAGCGGTTTTGTATCCATGGATTTGACTTAACTTTGCGGATTGAAATTCAGAAAACTTATTCAGAAAAAAATTGCATCTGTACTGAACACGTACAGACTTTTTCCCTTGTCACTCTTCCCTAAGCAATATAGCATAACAACTATTTACATTGTATTAGGTATCATTGGTAATTTAGAGATGATTTAAACTAGATGAGAGGATATGCATTGGTTATATGCAAATACTATACCATTTTTATATCAGGGACTTGAGCATCCTTGGATTTTGATATCCGAGAGAGGTCCTAGAATTTATCCCCCCCAGATATCAAGGGACAACTGTACTCATTTTTAAACTAACAGAGCCAAAGGGCCAAATAAAACCTTAGTAGTCCATAGTTCAATCTCAGGGAATGAAAAGACTGCCTCCCTCCCCTCTATGTGAGCTTCTCTCCTGCACTGATGCCAGGCCCATTGTACTGTATTCTGATATCACTTTCTCATATAAGTAAGGTCACACTGTTGTGGGTGGAGGTAAGCATTCTGATGTCAATTATCTATGGAAGATGCCATCAGACAGGAAAATGAACTTGGCTGACTAGTCTGGGTTTTGAAGTTTGGATGTAGCTGAAATTTCTCCAGGGAGTCAGGTAAAAACTGACCCCTCCTGCTCCATTGAGGCAAGTCAAAAACAGGGTGGCTCACTAGGAAAGGAAGCCAGAAAGTGAGGACACCTTATAAACCAGATTATCTAGTTGCATGTTGCTATCCATATTCATTTCCCTTTTAGTACTTCTGAGTCTTTTGTAAAGTTTAGTTTGAATGTTCTCATCCATTTAGTGAAACATACTCTGTGACTATATGCCAACCACTGGAATATTCTGAAGATATATTATTGCAGAAACATGGAAAGATGCCCACAATATACTGAAAAGTAAAAAACACTGTTGATTCCATTTGTATCAAAAAACAAAAGTACACATATCTGTGCATAGATGGTTGTGTATAGTTTATATATGTGTAAAGAGTTTCAGAAAGGATACTAAGATCTGTGTATTTTATATATAACATTTGACACTTCTTTAAATTACCAAAACCCTCCAGAACTCTCAACCTCACACCCTGTAAATACATCCTGTGCTTTTCCTCCTGAGTGCCTCTGCTGATGGCCTCTCCTTTGCCTAAGATATCCTCTCTTCCTTTCTCTAATTGGTAATTTTAGTCAACTTTCAAGACTTGGTTTAAGCATTTCTGAAAATTTTGCAGAGCAATTTGGCCTAGCTGAGTCTCTTTTCTCTCTGTATAGCAAAAACATTGCTTGTTCTATATACTACAGGTTAAGCATCCCAAATCAGAAAATCTAAAATTTGAAATGCTCCAAAATTTGAAACTTTTTGAGTGCCAACATGACATTTAAAGGAGACGCTTATTGGAGCATTTCAGATTCTGGATTTGGGATGCTCAATTGGTATAATGCCAATATTCCAAAATCCAAAAAAATCCAAAATCCAAAACACTTCTGGTCCCAAGCATTTTGGATAAAGGATACTCAACCTGTACTCACTGTATAATATGTATTAGCATAGGGCATTTCTTATGTTGTTTGCCTCTTTATATGTTATCATATTTATTTCTTTTCTCTACTAATAGTATTTGTGTGTAGGGGCCAAATCTTGACATTCTCTATTACCCATATTTAGTAAAATACCTTGGCATGGAGATGCATGCAATACATTAATGACATAGCTTAAATAAAATGATTACAGTTGGAGAACATGGTCTATTGCTGTTTTAAAGGGAAACTGGGAGTATTTACCATTTTTGAAAACTTCTTGCAGTGTACTCTGCTGCACTCAAAACAGTAAGCCCACAGACTGTTTATTCAGTTTTAAAATGTGTGGAAAGTACCTTCATTTATTTTTATTATGGAATAATGGTATCTATTGATAGTATTAATGGCTCAGGGAAAATTTGGTCTACAGCAGTATATCCCAAAGCAACACAGGAACAGAGATGAACCTCAGGGAGAATTACAACCAGGTTTCTTTTGTGGAGAAGGCAAGGGCTAGATAATTTTAAGATGTCAGAAGTCCAATTTTAATTTGTTCCCGGTCTTATCCTATGCTTTAATCTCTTTCATCATCAGGAAAGGGGGAGTCAGCTTAAAGAAGGGCAGAGGTAGAAGAGCAGGCACAGGAGACAAAATAAGACAGGAGCAATGAAGCATTAAGTGAGAGCAGAGCAAGAGGTACAAGGAGAATATAAGTTCCTTTAAGAAGGCTAAGAAACATGGGAGAGGACACTGGGATGTTAATTTGAGCTATTTTAATGGGATATTTAAAAAAGGCTGGAGGATACAGGATTATTTCTTCCATAAAATATTTTTTGAAAAGGGGTCTATGGTCAAAGAAGTTTGAGAAATTATACACTAGACTGTTGTCTTGAAGATTCACAATGGATATTAGCAAACTAAAGACTTGAGACATCTTTGAAGTTAAAAACCACTACAGCAAATCTGATTAAAATGTATCATTTGAATTTTCTGAACTTATTTGACCATGGAACCCATTTTCCCCATGATATCTAATAACACATCATGTAACAGTGTTTTATGAAAACTGTGTTGAGAAATATTGTTCTGGGCTTCCATCAGGACCTTAAAGATTGAGCTCAACCAAGGAGAAATGAAAGGGTATGCCAGTCAAGGAGAAATGTCATGAAAAAAAGGTACACAAGAAAAAAATTATAAGGGAATCTGACAGGTAGCAAGTATATCAGACATAAAGGCTGATTTAAATTATGGGCGTTTTTCTCTGATTTCTTTTTCGGATAAAAGAGGATGACATAATGCATACTAGCAATTCATTAAGGAACTATAAAGACAAAAATTATGATAAACTGGTACCATTTGACTTTTAATTTTAATTGTAGATCCTGGAATATTTAAAAATATTTAAGAATTTAAAAATATTTTCTTTGTAGGAGGCAACAGTTACTTTTATATAGAGAAATCTTCTACATGCTAACCTGAATTACTAGCATAGAAAATAAAATCAGAATAACTAACACTCCCTGAGTGAGAACGTGGCATACAATTGTGAAAGACTTAATTCCCGGAAGGGCTGATGCATATACATGGCTGCTACTGACATGGTCAAATGAAAAATGGCTCAAGAGTTAGGAAAAAAAAAAAACAAAACAAAAAAGCTGTGAAAAGAGAACTTAAGGGATGAAGATGGCATCACAACACTGATTTAGACAGTATGCTTTCTTCATATGCTACTCTGACACTGGACCAATAAAATAACCACAGAAATGTTGCTTTATTTGGACTTTGAGTCATATCTCTTACACATTACTCACAAGGATAAGAAACAGATATCACTTTGGCAATCTACTGGAAGGGAATTCTTAGTTCCCAAAACTTTAACTAAGCAATCATACATGACACCAGACTAAAAATTCCTTAAAACAAAGAAATAACAAAAAGTGGCAAATTTTTTTAGATTATACTAAATATATAGTTCTCCAAGTTCAACAACAACAACAAAAAATCCTGGAAATAGAAGCTTTAGCAATGGTCTAATTTTTATTTAGTAAATATTACTTTCTTTTAAAAAAAATGTATCACATTATTTTTATTGACTGATTTCATTCATTGAATCCTTCCTTTTTTCTGTTCTATTGGATTTTATTTTTTATTGTGGTTAGAACAATGAGATCTACCCTCAATAAATTTTAAGTGTACAATAAACTATAGGCACAATGTTGTACAGCATATCTCTAGAACTTATCCATCTTCAACTAAAACTTTATACCCATTGAATAGCAAATCCCATTTCTCCGACCCCTAACCATTACCATTCTACTTTCTGCTTCTGTGAGTTTGACTATTTTAGATACCTCACATAAGTGAAATCAGTTATTAACACATTAACTGCCATGTGAGTTTTATTTAACCCACGCTAGTTTTGAGCCCAGGGCTTCGTGAAGCATATGTAACTCACAAATCTCTTTACCTTTACACATATGAACTATTTTTCAAGTTGCATATAACTCACACACAGAAAACAATTATAAAAAAACCCAAATTTTTCATTAAATTAGAAAGGATTGTTTTGTTTTCCAAGTTTTTATTCTATTTTTATAACAAAACAGTGTGGCCCCAAGGAAAAACAGTTTTTTGCTAGTGTGGCAGTCAATGTGTTAAATAGTATTTGTCCTTCTGTGACTGACTTACTTCACTTACCATAATGTCTTCAAGGTTCATCTATGTTGTCACATATGGCAGGATTTCCTTTTTTAATGCTTAATAATATTCTGTTGTATGTATATGCCACATTTTCTTTAACCATTCATCTGTTGATAGACACTTAGGCTGTTCCCACATCTTGGCTATAGTGAATAATGCAGCAATGAACATGGCGGGGCGGAGGTAAATATCGCTTCTACATCCTGATTTCAATTCTTTTGGATAAATACCCAGAAGTAGGATTGCTGGATCATATGGCAGTTCTTTTTATTTTTTGAATAACCTCCATACTGTTTTGCATAGCAGGTGCACCATTTTGTATTCCCACCTACAGCACACAAGGGTTCCAAGTTCTCCACATCCTTGCCAAAACTTATATTTTGGTCATCCTAACAGGTGAGGTGATACTGAACCCACAGACACTTATTGAGTACTTCTGCACTGAGGTATTTGCCTCAATTTATGTTGTATTTTTGGTAGACTTACTGTCTTCTAATATGTCATTAAGTATGGAATGTCTGATTTCTTTAAGTTTGACAGTTGATATCTCTGACATTTCACTTTGACACCTCTTGGGTTTTTTTTTTTTTTATTGTGAAGGTACATCCTCATTCTTTCTAACGCACATTTGGCTTGTGATTGTCTTTCAAATTATTTTTAGAGCAATTTTTGTGAAACCATGGATAAATCAAAAATTTGTGTTATTTTGGAATGTGAGTTCCATCGTGGAACCAATGCAGCATGATGGCTTGAAATATCAATGAAGTGCTTGGGAATGATGTGGCTAATGAACGCACAGTACATTTATGGTTTGAGAAGTTCCATTCCGGTGATTTTAATCTTGAACATGAACACCATGTGGGTGACCTGAGACCACTGTGGATAATGATGAGCTAAAAGCTGTAGTGGAAGCCAATCCATCTCAACTTATGTGTGAATTAGGAGCAAGGTTTGACATGAGTATTCCAACAATATTGGACCATTTGAAACAAATGGGCAAGGTAAAGAAGCTGGATAGGTGGGTACTGCATGAATTAAATGAGCGTCAGAAGAGAAATTATCTTGAAGCTTGCCTTTCTCTGCTGTCACGACATAAAGGTGAACATTTCTACACCATATTGTTATGTGTGATGAAAAATGGATTCTGTTTGACAATTACAAGCATTCTGCATGATGGCTGGATAAAGATGAAGTGCTGAAACATAGTCCGAAATCAACTATTCATCAAAAAAAGCTAATAGTGTCTGTTTGGTAGTCTAGTGCTGGTATTATCCACTATAGCTGCATGAAATCTGGTCAATTGATTACAGCAGATGTCTACTGCAACCAGCTGGATGAAATGATGAGGATGCTTGTGATTAAGCAGCGCAGACTGGTCAACAGAGGCCAATCCTCTTGCAAGACCACATGTCTCAACAAACAGTGCTGCTCAAACTACAAAAGCTGGACTTGGAAACTCTCTCTTATCCACTGTATTAATGGGACCTTGCACCAACTTGACTACCACTTCTTCCAGGCTTTGGCTCACTTCTTGCAAGGAAAAATATTCAATTCTCAACAAGCTACGGAAAAGGCCTTTTGTGATTTCATCGCTACTCCCTCACCAGGCTTCTTTACTGCTGGCACAAACAAGCTACTGTTAAGATGGCAAAACTGTGTTGAGAGTTTTGGCACATACTTTGATTAATTTTACTGCTTCTTGTTTGAGATATGATAAACTAAACTTTTGATTCAAAATCGGACACTTCATATCGAATCACCTAATATATTTGTCAAAATTTATCAAATTTTGCTCTCATATTTTTAATTTCTAAGAACTCTTCTTTAATCTCTGATGTTCCTTTTTATAGAATCTTATTATTATATTATGAATATGGTCTCTCTGATAATATTCTTTACATGTATGTGTATGTCTTTATGTGTGTGGACAAATGCTGTTTTTAGTTTTTTGTAAGTTGTCTCTTCATGTTCTTTGCCTATTTTTCTATTGGAGTGTTGGCAATGTTAACAGTCTATTAGTCTGTTTTTGCATTGCTACATTGCTATAAGTAAAACCTGAGACTGGTAGTTTATAAAGAAAAGGGGTATATTTAGTTCCCAGTTCTGCGAACTATATAGGAAGCATGGAGTCACCATCTGCTTCTGGTAAGGGATTCAAGGCAGAAGGCAAAGGTGAAGCAGGAGTGTCACATGGCCAAAGAATGAGCAAGAAAGAGCAGGGAATGCCAGGATCTTTTTAAACAACCACCTCTGGTGTGAACAAATACAGTAAGAATTAACTCATTACCTCAGGGAGGGCACCAAGCCTTTCATGAGGGATCTGCCCTCAAGACCCAAACATCTTACACTTGGCTCCACCTCCAACATTGGAGATTGTATTTCAACATCAGATTTGGAGGAGTAAACAGCCAAACTATATCAAGTGATCATTTTTCTGATTAATTTGGAAGAATTTTTTATGTGAAAGGCATTAACTCTTTGACATATGCTACAATGTTTTTATTTTCTATGTTACCTTGTTTTTAAAGTACTATTGCAAGATGCTAGCGAAGATTAAAGATTACATTTTGATATCTGTTAATGTAGGCCAAAAGTGTTAGCCCCTTCCTTTGATAGAGAAATAGTTAAATGATAAATTAGTACTTTCCACAAATTTCAAGTTTTTAATAACTTTTGGGTACCAACAATGTGCCAGGTGATGGTAATAAGGCTGCTCTCTGACCCAAAGGAGGTAACAATCCAGTAGAGTAAAGATCATTTTTCCCAAAAATAACTGTTTTTGTTAGAAGCAACTCTGGAATTCTTTTAATTCTCATTATCGAGAAAAGAACAAGAAAACAGAAAGTTAATTTATAAATAACCTAAAATTATTTAACACAATTAAACTTGTCAAGAAAAACTAATTCCTGCTTATGTTTTAAAATGAGGCTGGACGTGGTGGCTCACGCCTATAATCCCAGCACCTTGGGAGGCCAATGTGGGAGGATCACTTAAGGCCAGCAGTTTTGCCTGGGCAATACATCAAGAGCCTGTTTCTAAAAAAAAAAAAGAAAAAAGAAAAAAAAATTAGGCCTGATGGCACATGCCTGTAGTCCTAGCTACTACAGAGGCTGAGGCAGGAGGCTCACTTTAGCCAAGAATTTGAGGCTACAGTGAGCTATGATAATGTCACTACACTTCAGCCTGGGCAACAGAGCAAGACCTTGTCTCTAAAAATAAATAAAGAAACAAACAAACTAGTCTATAATTTAAGTAAGTATTTAAAAAGCATGATATCAAACAACTTAAGTCTGAGTTGTTCTGGATAAAAACCACCTATTACTACCAGAGCAGGTGAAAAAGTATGCCACGTGAATTTTTTTATAGCCAAATGCTAACTATTGAGCGTACCAGTGGAATTCCAGAGATGCAAATATAACTAACACTATACTTCTGAAAATCTCTATGGAATCTTAACTAAATGCCATGCCATGAACAAACAGTTATAATTCTTGAGCCTTTTGAAAAACATTTCATGCTTTGGTTTACAAATTACGTGGTAAGCACCCTCCTCTTCCCACCAATGAAAGGAAAACCTACCCAAGCTACCTGAAAAGAAAATCTTAAAAAGAAGGAACAGGCACATTAACATCTTTTTGGATCTACAAAATGGTATTTATTCAAGTTCACAGGCATTAGTTTGTAGAGAAAACTATGACTGGTTGGGAAGTATGCCTGGATAGCTCAAAGGCTCTATATTACAGGTATTGGCATGTTTCACAAGTGAAATGATGAATTGTTGGTTCAACACCAGAATATGAATTGACAGCATTCAATGACTCATGGAAAAGAATAATGGTAGGAAACACCTAAAGCATTATAAATGCATTATGGCATATATATATATAAATGCATCAAAGCATTATAAATGTACCACAGGGCCAGCCAATACTTCTGTTTCTATTCCAACCTACCATTTCCATACCTCACACACCTTTCCCACTATAAACTCAATGGGTTGACAAGTGTCTCTTTCAAAATTAAGTATCAGGTGAATGAAGTCTGTAACTCACATGAATTACTAGAAATAAATCAATTTATTTAACAGAAAAGACTGAGAAACAGTGATATTAAGTGACTTAACTAAGACACAATGTCACTGGGTGGCAGAATGAGTTTTTGAATCACACCAAACTATTGCCAAATGAAAGGGAATTTTATATTGAGGCTAGAGAACTAGAAGGATAATTTGAGAGAAAAGGGTTTCAGGAAAAGATGAGTCTGAGAACAATCTACAAAATGAGAAGCTTTTCATAGCTAAGCCAGCAAGAAGTGATTGGCACCTAGTACTCTTTGATAAGACAAGTGGGAAAGTGTTTAAAGGAAAAGATCAACACCACAAAGTGAAAACAACCTAGAGAATGGGAGAAAATTTTTGCAAATCATATATAAGAAACTTGTATCTAGAATATATAAAGAACTCTAACAATTAGAAAACAAAAAATCAAATAACCCAGTATTTTTAAAATGAGAAAAGGATCTGGATAGACATTTCTCTAAGCACAATACACAAGTGGCCAATAGGCACAAGAAATGATACTCAACATCATTACTCATTAGGAAAACACAAATCAAAACCACAATGAGATATCATTTCAAACCCCCTTGACTGGCTAAAATAAAAAAGACACAATAAAAAGTACTGGTGAGGTTGTGGAGAAATTAGAACCCTCAAACACGTCTGGTGGGAATGTAAAATGGTACAGCTGCTTTGGAAAACACTCTGGCAGTTCCTAAAATGGCTAAATAAACCTAGAATTACCAAATGACCCAGCAATTCCACTCTTAGGTATACACCCAAGAGAAACAGAAATATATGTTACACAAGAATTTGTACATGAATTTCACAGCATAAGTATTAATAGCCAAAAAATGTAAATAACCCAAATGTCCATGAATAGATGGATAAATACAATGTGGTATATCCACATAATGAAATATTAGGCTAAAAACAAGAATGAATGCTGATATATACCATATAGATGAACCTTGAAAACATTATGCTAGTGAAAGAAGCCAGTCACAAAAGGCCACTATATTGAATGACTACATTCATACAAAATGTCCAGAATAAGCAAATCTATAGGGACATAAAACAGATTAGTAAGTGGTTGCTTAGGGCTGACGGGGGTAGAGATAATGGGGGCAGGGTAACAGCTAAAAGGTTTAGCGTTTCTTTCTGGGATGATGAAAATATTTTAAAATTGGCTGTAGTAATTGTTGCACAATTCTGTGAATATACTAAAAGCCAATTAATTGTACACTTTTAATGGATGAATTATATGGAATGTGAATGATATTTTAATAAAGCTCTTAGAAAGGAAAAGGTTCCCTAACTGGTATTTTCCACAGCAGCTATTAGGCAGCTATTTAAAAAATTTATTTTTATAAAACTTACGAAACTTCGGAGTAGCCAACAGGTGTTCCAACAGTTAAATTACTAAAATGGCAATATCTGAACTGAATGCTACAATAAAGATTTGGGGATTTGGTGTGAGTGGCAGTGGATATATTACAGTCAGGACGTTCTTTGCCCTAATTGCACGAATGATTTAACGAAGAAAACAAACACCTAATAATAGTGAAAAAATAAATGAAAAATGATGGGTACAGAGCAGATAATCAATTCGGAGGCAAGACAAATAACTTAAGATTGGCTAGACTTTATTGAAGTAAATTCTGGTCCTTGACAAGGGATTGTGGACACAGAGTGTAGATCAGTGGAGAAGACGCAACTCATGTTGGGGGGTGGGGGAACATCAGTTGCACAATTTGAGGCAAAGGGTAGGTTAGTTGGAGATAAGGCGAGAAAGAGTGCTATCTACAGGACATAGTTGATACTTTTATTAGGGTAACATGGCCATGTCTTAATCAAGGGTCAAAGGGCTATTTTCCATTTCGTAAGGCTCTCTTAGAAACAAAATGCTACAACTCAACAGGCTAAAGTAGTCTTTGGAAGGAAAGTTAAAATCACATTGGATTACTACCTCTAACGACTGAGTTTACGTCTTAAAATAATGCTATAATCGCACTTAAAGGTTTTATAAGGAAGAACAAACAATTCGTTTGTGGCAATGAAAGCTGCAAGAACGACGTGGCTATGCACAGGCTTGGAAATTAAGGCGCCGAAAAAGTCCCCAGGGGGCGATGGGGATCGAAACATACCTCATCACCCGAGGGAAGAGGAGACGCGAAGGCATCCCGGGGACTGCATTTTTGCAGGTAAACCCGGGTTGGGCCCTCCCGCAGGGAGGCTGGCTGCGACCAGAACGTGAAGGCGGAGAAGCTGCGGCGGTCGAACAACCAGCTCACCGCGGTCCCTCACAGGCCGGCTCCGGGTTTCCATGGCTAACGTCAACTCCGGCTGACGCCACCCAGAGCAGAGCAGGACGCGCGCGCGCTCAGGGGTGGGGCCGCGCGCCCGGCTCGCCCCGCCCCCGCTCACTCCCCAGGCGAGCCCTGCCCTACGGCCGGCCAGGCCAGGCGGGGGCGGGCAAGTGGCGCGCTTCGTTAGCTCTCGGTCTGCGCGGACGCTCGCCAGGCGAGGGACCGTGGGAGTCCCTCCTGCTCTGGCTCCGCCCTGGGCCTGGGAGCGGCATCAGCGGCGGAGACAAGCATCGCAGGGCCACCCCTGAACTTTCACCCGAGCCGTGCCCCTCTGCGCAAGAGCGTCGTTGCCATGGTGACGTGAAGTTCTTCCGCTCGATCGGGCTCACCGGGCTGATAGACGTGCATCCTCCATTTTGTTAACGTCCGGTCACCTGATGTCCTGTGGGGTCGTATGTCAGCGGGCTCCGAGGGGTAGTAGGATTCCAACCGCTCAGCGTCTCGCTGTCACCATTAACAACATCCACACTCTGGCCGTCACCACTCATCACACCGACGGTAATGAATGTTTTTAAGTGATACTTCATGCGCCCTTTTCGGCTTGGAAGATTTGGAACTGCATACACGTGCTTGCTGTCGCCCCTTTATTGCATTTTTTTTCCATGAGTGGATTTGTACCTGCTTTTTTAAATACAAGGAACCAAAATGCCCATCATAAATATCTGTTAATAAGGCGAAGTTCTCGTATTCCAATTAAAGTGCTGTGGCTTTTATTACGGCATTAATTTCAGATCGAGAAATTTTCAAAGGCTGGCCGCAAAAACCTCAGTTATGTCAGTTAAAAAGTTATCTATGTGCTCAGTGCCCACCTCCTCCATTTTCCACGAAATTTGATTTGCCCCCTAAATTCTGTACACTTTACAGATTGCCAGTTGGGAATCCTCAAGGCGGCCCCTGAGAGCTTTAGCAATGATTGACCTACACTGATTTAGAGGTTTTCCTACGTGATTGATAACCTAGCAGTTCTGCACACCTGGGACTCCTGAGTGGCTTGAGGACTGTCTCGTTTGCATCTCTTTACCTCAAAACTATAAATGTGGCCCTCTCTCCGCCCCACGCCCTCCCCGGCTGATTGATGATGGTGGCTTAATATTTAAGCATTTAGGTTTTCAAGTCATAATGGGAAAAAATTGTGTTATTGTTAAAGCCAAGGTTTTATTTTAAAAAAATAAATACATATAATGTTGTTCAGAGGATAAGCATACTTTATTGAAAGCAGGTGGAAGAAAACCCTGTGTAGTATCAATGATGTGCATATACTTTAAGGGCACAGTTTGCAGATAGAACCTTTCATAGTTCGGTGTCTTCACAATTAGATTATGGGAAAATGTGCTTTTGGTCCATCCATAATATTTCCCACTCAAGCTCACTCAGTCATGGGTCAGAGTACATTCAGCATCTTTGAAGCATCAGTTATTGCTAAGAAGTCTGAGTACACTGTGGTTAAGAGTAGAGGCTCCAGAGTTAGGAAGCCTGGGCTGAAACCCTGACACCACTCTTCACTGTTTGTGGGATTACCTAATTTCTCCTGTGCTCAGTTACCTCACCATATCTCCTATCTGGTAAAATAAAACTGATAATAGAACTTCACCCACAGAAAGTTATGTACATTGAAATAAATCTACATACCTCTAAATCACACGGTAACTGGCACAGCTTAAGTGCTTAGTATGGATGAACTATTATCTTTATGTAGGGAGGCTGTATTTATAGTGTCCATTTTTCTTATGGGCAATATGTGAATATGTGTGACCCAAACAGAATTAACGTTTTTGTTGTTGAAAAACCTGCTGTTGGTATTTGATTTCTTTGTTTTTTCTTTTTAAAATATATTTAAACATTGCACTTAACTTAGATAAAACCAGTAAAGCTTATGGTACAAGGCCTGTGGTTATTATCTGTGTATAAAATATTCAACATTTTTGAAAAAGTGAATGGAATTGTGGTTCCTATTTGTCAGGAAGCACACTAATTGCTACAGATATAAAGTCAAATAAAACATGATGCTTAAGGAATTTACCAAAATATAACTTATCAAGGACATAGTTTGGACAATAAGGACATAGTAAATATAGAGTGTGTGATAAACAGTTATTGAGCTATAGAAACAGAAGTGGGACACAAATGATTCTAGGGAAATTAAGGATGGCTGCAATCTGGTTTCCAAAGAAAAGTAGAAGTTAAGTGGGTGAAAATATGGGAAAGGACGTATTTTGGGTAGGAGAACATTCATTCATTCGTTCAACAAATATTTAGAGCGTACATAGAATCAGGTGCTTTGTGTATCTCATTTAATCTTAACCTTATGACAGCTTGTTGTTAGTTTCATTTCAAATACAAGGAATCTGAGCTTCAGAAAAGTAAAATAAATGATGAGATCTGGAGTTAAGCCCTTATGTCTTTGTCCAAGATTCATATATTTTTTCTACCTTGCTGATTCATGTAAAATCAAACAGACTGTGAAGAATCTGGAGCTGCTGCTTCAACCAGAGAAAATATTTAGCCAGGCATTATCATGACATAGATGTTTTTGTGTAATGGTAATGTCTGGTTTCACTTCATACTTCAGTTACTTCTTTTACTAAAAAGCAGGGAAAAAAAAAAACCAAACAAAAACACACCATAAAACTTATACTCTGCTGCACTGCCCAGGGAGGTCTGAAAATAATGCAAAGCTGCAGCACCAAGTATGATGGGTGAAATCAGGCTTAGTGTCCACAGTTTCAGGTACCTTAAAATAAATAAACACAGAAGGAAGAATGGTTTTGGAAAGAAAGATAATAATTCCATTTTGAGACATGTGTTTGAGAGGCTAGTGTAATATTTAGGTGGATATGTCCAGTTAGAAATAAATGATTGGACCTTGGGAGAGAGGTCAAGACAGAGATTTGGGAGTATTCTGTACTTAAAAAACAAAACAAAATGAAAAAAAAAAAAAACAATTGATGTCATAAGATTGAAAGAGAATGCCAAGGTTTAGATCTTATGGGGCAAGAAGAAAACTACAGAAGAAAACCATCAGAAGAGAATTAAGAGACTGTTAAATAAGATGTTCAATTTCTTGTATGGCTTGTTGAAATCTATCTCATTGCTGTATGTCACAGATCATTATATGCATATAAAAACAAAGATCATGTGAATGGGCATGTGGTAGATAATTTTAGAATGTCTCAGCATGTTCACAGCATGTTGGTTGAGTGACACTGAGTTGTGAGAATATTGAAGACAGGGAATGATGAATAGTTAATTATAAAAATGTCACTTGAGACTTAATATGGAAAATTTCAATCCTATAAACATTCATAAATAGAGCCATCAAATAAACAATGTATAATGTAATCATAGCTTTGCCATTAATTGGTCTTAAGCTTTATTTTAAGATACAATATATTTTAAATTATAGTTCTGAAAAATGTACAGTGATTACTGTTGGGGAATGTAGGGTGAAAAGATAGTTTCTCAGATTTTGGTTATATTTAAGAATTTTCAATCTTCTCATATAGCTTTTAAATTTCATGGTTATTCCATGTAAATAACTTCACAGATTAGATGTTTAATTTAAGGGCCATTTGAATTCATATTATTTTAGAACATTATCATTACCAGAAACTTATTTTGGATAGTTTAAAAATTGGACACAGGTGTTTAAGAAAGAGAACACAGTAGAATTGGTAGACTGGAATATTTAAAAGGCTAGAGTTTAAATTTTGAATTATGTTATACTGTATAAAAATTTATGAATATAACTTCACTGAAAGATCAAATTTTAACATTGACAAAACTCTGTATAAATATCCACAGCCATATTTACAATTTTATTCAATAAAAATTAAGTTACACACCTGTGAATTAAATATGATTCCCCTGTATTTGGGCACACATAGTTGATAGTTGACTATGCAGATTTCATAGCCTATTCTAGCATCCTATATATACTAAGGTTGGAATACCAGTTAACTTCTTCTATGACAGTGTTACCAAGGATACAATGCATTATTATTAGTATTCATTTCTAAAGGTAGTACTGAAGTTAGTAACCTCAAGTAGATGTCCTTTTCCTGGCATTTGCCTGCCAAGTTCTCTGTTTATAAATGTACTAATTTAAGAATCTTGTGAACATCTTCACTTTCCCATTGAGTGAATATATAACACAGTGCAGTGAACAAGTTAACTGAGAGAATTTCTATTTGGTAGAACAGTTGTAATTACGTAAGAATGGGGGGAATAGTTACGTGTAATTTGCCTAATTGTGGAGGAAAGCCTTTGTGTCCTCTTAGAATCTTTCCAGCCTCATGATGCTATAACTGTTGGATGGGAAAGTCCACATTGGTTAGAATTACTTCCTATAGTTTACATTGTGATGACCTCTTTAGGTTAATATATTTAAAAACACAAAAACTAGAGGTTACTCACATTAAATAATTATTTTGGGAAAATGAAACCATATTTAGCAAATAAAATTTGTACATTAAATATAAATGTCAGTCAGCATAGTGGTTTATGTCTATAATCCCAGCCTTTTGGGAGGTCAAGGTGAAAGGATCACTTGAGGCTAGGAGTTTGACACCAGTCTGGGACAACATAGATGGTGCCTGCAATCTTAGCTACTTGGGAGGCTGAGGTGGGAGGACTGCTTGAGCCTGTGAGTTCCAGCCTGGGTGACAGAGTGAGTCCCTGTCTATTAAAAAAAAATTATATATAGAAAAATTCATCAGCAACAATAAAAGCCAGTGTTGGTGTGATGGTAGATTAGAGGTACATTTTTGAAACATAGCTTGGCTTTATTTAACAAAATTGAAAATGTACTTTCCTTTGACACAGAAATTTCATCTCTAGAAATATACTTTACAGATACCTTATCTAAGTGTGCAGCAATATTTGTACAAAGATGTACTTAGAACATTTGTAATAGCAAAAACAAAAATTCTTCAATAGGGAACAGGTAAAAAAGGAGGTATATCTACATGCACTTCTATGCAAAGATGTCCAAATTATGTTAAGTAAAAATTTAAAAATTATAGTCTGTATAGTATGATTTTATTTATGTAAAACTGGAGGTAAGCATGAGTATGTTTTGTATATGCTTATTTCTGGAAGGATACATATGAAACTATGACAGACCTTGACCTCAAGAGGTTTACTGGAGTTTGATGGGAAGGTGAACTTTTACTTTTTACCTTATAGTCATGTGCTGTTAATAAATTTTTTAAGCAATCAATATGTATTATTTTTATAATCTTTAAATAATAAAAAATTACAAACAAAAAAATTGACAAAAATATTCCCCGTCCCCCGAAAGCCTCACCAAGTCATTTAATGTGTAACCAGTAAAAAGGTGTAGTGGATTTTTGTTTTCATAGTAGTACCTTATCCAGAAAATAATTTGGAATATATTGTTAGTTTCTCTGAATAAAGAAATAAGTATTGATATTTTCATAGGAAGAGAAATGCTATATTGTTTTTTAGTGTTATTTTACCATTGAAAATTATTATCCGTTTTTGATTTGGCATATTGGTAAATTCTGTGCTCTGATAGTGAGAGATTGCTTAGATTCTGGACCACTGCAGTGTTTTATCAATCCTTAAAATTAGTTCATTTTGTATAGTAAATGAGAACATGTACTGAATTTATGTATACATTCTCAAGATTATTAGATTTTTTCCAGTGTTGCATGTAAAATGTAAATATCAATTTTCATATATAAGTAAAAAACATACATTAATGTATATATACAGATATGTATATCTGTAAAATATTTGTATATATAAAGTATATGTTATATATAACATGCAGGATAACTTCTGTTTTGTTGAATCAGCAATGACTAAGTATTACTGACATAAATTTTTATATGTGGTTTTGTCTTCAGCAATATAATTTTAAAGTATATTCATTTTAATAAAATTTATGCCAGTAATTTTTTTAAATTTCACTTTTACCAGAGCTGCTTTTTAGACTCTTAATTTAAATTAAAACCAATGTATAGAAATGAATATTAGAATAATTAGTAATCCTGCTGAATTTTAAAAATTCTGTTATTGATGAATTTCAAGCCAAACATCTGATTCATGTTTCACATAGAAATTTTACTCCTACAAGACTTTGTAATTGGTAGAAAAAGCATATAGCAGTAAAGTGAAGCACACAAAAAAGAGATGCATGTACTTGTAGAGATAGCCGTATAATGTGGCTTGGCTTTTATATAAAAGCCTGTGAATTTTATTCCCTGTGAATTTTTTCCCTTATGACATTTTCTCCTGTCATCATAGTGAATATTTCAGAGGCAAGTTTGTTTTAAAGACATATATACCCTGCCTGCATAATACATGTAATAAAACCAAACAAATACTCATAGTCTGTAACTATAAAAATCAAATGAAATTTTTTTTATTTCAATGATTCAATTAGTGTAGAAGCAAACACTCTGAACTTAAGGATTCAGTATCTCTGGGCAACTTGTTCCTATATTGTTGTGCCCAAACGTACTCTGGGCTAGAACAGTGGGCCATGAAAACCTAAAAATTGCATTTACTCCTAAGAAAAGACTTTTTTTTTGTTTATGTATTTCTTCATTCTCCAATATACAAATTTTTTAAAATATAGTACATCTTAAAAATACTCACCTGAGTGTAACATGGACTCTTCCAGAATTTTTATTCCTTTTTCTCCTGATGCACGGAATGAATAGTGTTTGCTTTTTGTCAGTAAACAATCTTTAAGAACAACTACAAGAAGGGCCTGAAGCCCATTTTCCTCTTCTTTTGATTACATCACCAGTGCCCCATTCATTGCTGCCTCCTGCCAAAGAGAATGACTCCTTCCTTTCAGAAACAAAAGCAGCCCTACCTGAGAAACACTCTGAAATACTTTGATGTCTTTGCATGATCTCCATTTGCTAGACCGATATCTTCTTCATTCCTCATCAAAACATGAACTCAATGACTGATTTATTCCTTGTTGGATAAATGGACATGAAAACTTTATTCCAGATTAAAATAGTGGAAATTTAAGAAAACGATCTCCTATTGTGAAAGAGAAACATAGTGATGTTCATAGAGTTATAGAAAGCATATTTAATTAGGAATATTGAGATCTGAATTAAAATTCAAGCTCTACAAGAAACTTGATAATTTGACCTTGGGCAAGTCAAACTCTTCAGACTTCAGTTTTCTCCTCAGTAGTATTGAGTAAGAGATTGGGCTATATCTTTAACTTTCCATATAACTGAATATTTCTGCTATTGTATTATTTTTGTATTAACTTTACCATGTTATGTGTGGAAATAAAGACAGTTGATAAAATTTTATTTTTATGCAAATACATTTTTAAATTGCATAAATTTTCTAAATAACATACTTAAACATAAGAGTGAGCTTTAGTTATTGCTAAGCAGACCTAAACAAAACATGGTTATCATTAGAAAACTAAACTGTGTTAAGTATTGACCATTTTGCGTCAGTAGTGATTTCTGTGAATATTAACATCAGGTAATATGTCATCTTAATCAGTATTCATTAAATACCGACAGTTAACTTCTGAGGGCTCTTTCCTTAAGGCTAATTAAATAAAAATGTTAAAGCCAGTATTGTGAAGATTTCTGCCATGTAATAATAGCCAAATTATTTTATATTTAGCTTCTTTTTGATTAAAAGTGGTGGTCAAAGAGGTTGAAGCCCTCGAAGGTGATTTTGAAGATGGAGAAGTGCTGAAGCTACCCAGGCAGCAATCAGAAACAATTAGGAAAAATGTACCAAATGCTTCATTCTTTCTCTAGGCTGCATGGAAAATTACATTTAATATTTCAGGGTTGTTGCATTTTAAAATAAGGCTTCCAACTAAGCAATTTCCAAGACAACTCCAATCAAAAGATACTGCTTAAAATTTTCTTACTGCTATAGAAATGAAAAGAGTGATTGTCTATGTTGATTAGCCTTGAAGATTGCTTTGGGAAGAATTTTGACAGTTGTAGTAACATTACCATTATAATTTACAATCTCTGAAGAATTGAATGCTATGTTGACTATCAGAATAGTTTAATGCTTCCTTTTTTTTGTTATGACATTCTACCATTGAATGAGCCTTCCATTTTTATCTGCTGATTTTATTCTACTTTAATATAAAGAGGGATCCTAGTAACGTGTATTTTTTAAATGCATATATAATTTATTTCTTTTATCATGATCCTTAAAAACTATTCTCAATTATCAAACAAAAATCAAACATAGAGCATAATAAGTGTACCTGAAATATTTATTGATGCCTACTATGTGCAAAATGTGCAAATCAGTTTGACAGATACAGAGATGAAAAAAAAACATTTAACTCCAAAGAGCTTACAGTTTAATGGATAGAAAATTCACAGTAAAAAACAAATGAACAAAATAAAACTAGAAACATTTAGAACGAACTACACTTTAGTTGTGAGTTGAGTATGGCTGATACTATTTCATTTGCTTATATATAAGTACTAAATAGAGGTTGTATCTACCTCATACAAAAACTTGGCACGTTGGGAACATGATCCCACAATTTTTGTATTTAGAAAGAAAAGTTATAATTGAGTGAAATTACATTACACTTGGAAATGTATAGAAAGATGTTTAAATACTGAGAAAGACTTTTATGCTGGCAAGAAGATTCATCTTTTATGAACCTTCTGATTCAAAGGCCAATTTTTAATTGCTTTAAATAGTTTTAAAATGGCCTAAAATGTAGTGGCTGCCTTAAATTAGCAAACGATATAAGATTCAGTGATAGTGAGGATTTAGTTAAATGGCATTCTTATTCATTCATTTATGAATTAGTGAACATTAATTGTGTTTACTAGGTGATAGGCAATTTGTTAGAGGACTAGTGATAGAGAGGAATAGTACTTCCTACCATGAGCCCCACTAGTGAGAGGTGCTGGGGTAATACAAATCTATATGATCACTTTGGAAAGAAGTTTAAACACATTTATTAAAAGGTATGCTCTTTAAAAATGTGCGTATCTTTTAATGGATTAATAAGTATTCAAAAGAAGAAAAAGGATTCATGCACCTATATGTTTAATGCGTATTTCTGATACTGGAAAATTGGAACCAACTTGAATGTTCCAAGTTTCAATGATTAAGAAAGTTATAGTATTTCCCCTTGATTGAATATAACACAAACGTTAAAATGATAATCATATTAGTTTCATAATACCATGGAAAATGCTTATAATGTGAAAAAATAATAAAAATTGAATAAAGTTAAAATTTCATAAAAATATTAAATGAGAAAACTTGGAATTTTCAAAACTGATAGTTGCATTAGCATGGAGGTGTTTCAGATGATCGTCTCAATCTCTGTTTTTGAATCATCATGTATTATTTAAAAATAATTAATGAAATAGTTTAATGTATAAAAGTCCTGAATTGCATGCAACCTTTGTGTGTTACTGGTGATAATGTAAAATGGCACAGCTGATGTGTGAAAAACAATATAGTGGCTCTTTAAAAAATTAAACATATAACTACTACATTCTAGCATTTGCACTTCCGGGTACCCAAAAGAAGTGAAAGCAGAGACTCTTAACAGATATTTGTACACTCATGTTCATGGCAGCATTATTCACAATAGCCAAAACGTAGAAGGAAACCCCCAAGTATTCATGACGAAAGGATAAGCAAAATGTGGTATTATATACAAACAGTGGAATATTATTCAGCATTAAGAAAGAAGGAAATTCTGACACATGTTACAACATGGATGAACCTTAAAGGCATTATGCTAAAAACAAGACATTATGCTAAGTGAAATAAGCCATGCACAAATTATTATGCAAATACTGTATGATTACACTTATATGAGGTACTTAGAGTAGTAAAATTCATAAAGACAGAAAGTAAAGTGGTGGTTGCCAGGAACTTACGGGAGGAGAAATGGGAGTTATTGTTTAATGGGTACAGAGTTTCAGTTTTGCAAGATGAAAAGAGGCCTGGATGTGGGTGGTGGTGATGGTTGCACACCAATATGAATGTACTTAATGCCACTAAATTGTAAGATGGTGAATTTTATGTGTATTTTATCACAATTTAAAAAAATAAAACAGTTAAAATGGTAAATTTTATGTTCTGTATATTTTACTGCAATGAAAAATATTTTTAAAAAAGTAGTCCAGAAGCTATGGATGGATTTCTGCATATGGATCAGAAGTTGAAAAGGGTGCTAACTTATAGAGTTAGAGTACAGTACAATAAAAAAAAATTTAAATACATAAAACGGTTTGAAAAAGAATTTCAAAGGTAAATATCATCAAATTATATTGTGTTAAATATGTGATTTGAAATCCATTCTTGAGTATTTTTCATGCCTTTATCTAAGCTCATGTCTGTAGATAGCAAAAAATGTAATTGTCAGACTGGAATGAACTTTGAATTCTCAGTTACAATTTTAGAGGTGAAATAGATGCTTGCTTTAGAGGTAAGAAACCAAGGTCCAGAGAAATAAAGATTTTATGGATAGGTAATGACAGATCTGTCTAGAATGGATCCCTTGACTTTTATTACAGTACTATTTAGGCTTCACACCACCTCAGGCAGGACAGATTCTAAAATAATCTTGAAATATTCTTGAAAAATAATCTCATGAAAAATTCAATTATTTCTTCCCTATTAGGAAATCCTTATACTAAACATGAATTTCCTATGCTATAGCTTACATCTATGTCTTTCACTCTTGCTTTTGATATGTTTTTTATATTCTCAAGGAATTGTTAACTTCACAGCATTTTCTTTTTTCAAGGCATATGTTCCTTTGATCCTAAGAGAGGTTGCATTTTCTTTACTTTTAAAAATAATCTCTTTTATGAACTGTTGCCCAAATATACTTCCTACCCCACTCTTATATTAAACTGTATTTCCTCAAATTACTGTAATTGTGGGACTTAAAACAGAAATCATATTGACCTTATTATCTCCTAGATCTTATGCATTGCACTAAGTCAGAACACTTTTTGTTGCAAGGAACAGAAATTAGACTCCCCCCCAAAAGGATTTATTGGCTCATATAATTGGAAAGTCCAAGAGTACATCTTAAGGAAAGACTGCATCCAGAGAATCAATACCGCTTTCAAGATTTTCTCTCTCTCTCTGTCTTGGTTTGCATTGCTTTATTCTTTAAATAGACTCTCTCCTAGTAGTAGGCAAATGGCTGCCAGAGCTTCACACTCACATTTTCCAGTTAAGCAATTGCAATGGAGGAAACAAACCAAAGAATTCTCTCCCAGTGTCTATATCTCAATTTAAGGTACCATGTGCCTACTCCCATGATTGGCAGCTCCAACACTAACACTTACAGTGCAGGAAGAGTTTCCCAAAGGAATCTGAAGAAAGGGGGTGGGAAAATTATCTAGGCAGAAAGGCAAGAACAATTCCCATAGTCTGCTATACCAGTGTTTCCCCACTTTATAGTGAAGCAACTTCTTTTTTTTAATTCCAGATACATTAAACATAAATGCTCCTGTTCAACCCCATTATAGTATTTTAAATCATTTAACACAGGACTCCCCAACCTTTTTGGCACCAAGAACTGGTTTCATGGAAGACAATTTTTCCACAGACAGGGAGGGGAGTAGAAAGCAGAGGGATGGTTACCAGATGATTCAAGGGCATTACATTTATTACATTTGCAGCCGCTCCCTGGCGCTAGCGTCACTACTCAGCTCCACCTCCAGATCATCAGGCATTAGATTCTCATAAGGAGCGTCCACCCTAGATCACTGGCATGTGCAGTTTACAGTAGGGTTCACACTCCTTGAGAATCTCATGCCCCCACTGATCTGACAGGAGACAGAGCTCAGGCGGTGATGCGAGCGATGGGGAGCGGCGGCAAATACAGATGAAGCTTCACTCTCTTGTTGTGGCCTGATGGCTAGAGACCGCAGAGTTAATGTACTGTGTATTTGTCTCTTTTTGGCTATCCAGCATTTGAATCCCTTTCCTTTGGGGAATTTATCACTGTGAGAACCTTAGTGAGAAGGCAGGACACAACTACCCCCTCAGAAGTGGAAAAATACAGATGCTTTTCTTAAACTCTCATAACTGAAGTTCTGGCAAGCTACCTAAGTTTGGCCATCTTCTTCCTGAGGCTTCCACTGCAGAGCATGGGAAGCAAAGAAGCAGGGATAGTTAGAATTCATTACGATAGCAGCAGGAACATCCAGGGCCCAGTTGCACTCATGTAGTGGCACCTATGTCTGGGGCAGCAGCAAGGCGCTGGCACTGTAATGAAGTTGTTCCTGTTAGATGACACTGCTTGTTGTGGCCACCCAGCATCCCTTGGTCTCATTCTATGAGCCTGGTTTTTCAGCCTTTCTGTTGTGTGAACTATCCAATATGCTACACCGAGAGTAATATTTTTTGGTACCCAAAACTACTGATTGGAACATTCTGCTAATTTTTAGCCAAGTTATTTTGAATAATTTTGAATTATCTTCTCTAAGATGCTAATGATTGGTGAGTTTAAATCTGATTCCCTTTTCATCTTCTTAATGCATTTAACAGCTTAAAATTCTAGAGTTTATTCTTCCATGACCCTCTTTTAATATTGATGCTGAACCACTTGCAGTTACCCACTATTGTGACTCATTCAGAACCAATTACTTCCTTCATTTTGCCATCATCCATTTTATGCTCTCCCTTCTCTCTCATTTTTCACTGAGTTGTATCTTTCTGCTATAATTTTAATACAAAAGCCCTTCATATCTCTTTCCCGGAAATGTTTCTGTATCAGTTTGGATTAGGTGGAGTATCATATAACAGAGAAACCATAATAACAATAGTTTAATAAGTTATAAATTTGTTTCTTACCATATAAAATAAGTCTGGAATTAGTTATTCCAGGGTTGGTATGGCAGCTCTATGGACTGATGGGGCAGTCCAGTTTACTTGGTCATCATCTCTAGGGTCTTTTTCTGCCTGGTCCAGCCAGAGTTCCTCCATTATAATCTTGTTGCAAGCCACAAGATGAAGGTAAGGGAAATTGTTATTCCTTTCCTTCTTAAGGATACTTCCAGGAAGTTTCCATATAACACTACCACATATGTGTCACTGGCCAAAACAAATGGCTACATTTAGCTGCAAGGGAAGCACTGTGCCTAGCTAATAATCAGGGTTCATTTCCTGAAGAAGAATGACAGAACAGACTGGGAGGTAATTAGCTGTCTCCTCCACAACTTCTACTTCTTTTGCCTATCTCTAAGTAATTTATCATCTTTCTAAATAAAACATGATTTATTTTATGTTCTAGGACTACTTTGTGTATTGTTCAACTAATTAGTATAGTAAAAATTTGAAACAAAAAATAGTGGTCCTAAAGTAATAAAAATTTTATTTTTTGAAATTATACAGTTTTTACTGTATAGTTACACTCATTCCAGTTGTCTAAATGGAGCAGTTAAGTTTTCTTATAAAAATTCCCATTAATTCCCTTATTTTCAAGATAAGATGGCTTCAAAGTGAGCATATTTTAAAAGAAAACTAACATTACTTGGAGATTATAATATGAAAACAAAATGCAGAAGATCTCTTAAGACTTTCCTGAAACCCAAAATTCATGAAGAATGTATGAAATAAAGTGGTGGTTGGGCTCACTCCCTGATAGTTTTGCTCCTACACAAGAGCATCAGTTAAATGACAATCTGAATTAGGAACGTTGTCATGGACATATATTTCAAATTCCTATTTTTTAAAAGAAATCATTTTGAACATACAGAGAAGTTTGTAACAAATAGTGGTTTCTTTACCCAGCCTCTCCTAATGTTAACATTTTATGTGGGAGCAATTATTATTTAATAAAACCAGGCAATTAACAATTATAAACACTGTTAACTAATCTATAGGCTTTATTTGCATTTCATCAATTTTCCCGCTAATGTCCTTTTTCTGGTTCAAGATCCAATCTAGGATCCCGTATATTTCGCTTAGTTGTCATATCTGTTTAGTTTCCTCCAATCTGTGACAATTCTTTCTTCATTCAATACCCGTGATCATTTTGGAGAATTAGTGGCCAGGTATGTTGTAGAATGTCCCTTGGTTTGGGTTTGTCTGATATTTTCTCATGATGAGATCATGTTCATCCACATGGTCCTGAGAATCAGATCTCATGATTATGTGGTATTTTTGGCAAGAATACCACAGAATTGGTACCAGGTTTTTCCACTGCAAAGTTACTGTTTTCTATTTGTAATAAAAAATTATCTTGCAGGGAAATCCTTAGAGACCATGCAAATACCTTGTTTATACTCTCATCTACTAATTTTAGTATTAATATCATAGATGATTCTTACCTGCAGCAATTATTACTATGCTATTTGCTATAGTCATCAGTGTTCTTTACATGTCTATTGAATGCAGAAGAAAATTATGTGCTCTGATTAAAAACAATTATCTGTAAATGTGAACTTCATTGGAAATTCTTTTGATCAGTAGGTTAAAGATATGTCTGAGAAGTTCTGTTAAAGTTACAAGAAAAATTGTGTTTAAATGTTAAATTATTGGTGGCATTTTCTACTTCAGTTTAGAAGAGCACAGTTATATGATCCAGCTATCTGTATTTGAGTATGATTCTTGATACTCAGTATAATTCTTGATGGGATCAAAAAACTTCTGTGTTGAATCTCAGTTGTAATCTCACTTTTGTTTTTGTTCAGAATAAACTTTCTTGACTCTTAGCAAGGGATGGGGAGTGTTATCTAGGCAACAACAAACTAGAACTCCTTCAATTCTATTTTTTTTAATTAAACCAACTGAAAAATATAGCTCCCAGAATTCAAGACTATATTTCTATGCTGCACATCGCGACTCCCACCTGACATTAACATCTTGCTGTAGAAGAAAAGGTATCAGGCCTCTAGGTACAAATAAGAAGAGTAATGAATTATAAAAAAAAAATTAGATATTTCAGTTTTTCCATTAGTATTTTTTCCATTAAGAATTTAAAATATAATCTCCAATATCGTACATGTTTGTGTCACGGAGGTACCATGTGTAAGAGTGTCTCAGCAGAAAACAGGTGGCACAGTTAATGGGGCCATTGAGCAGTTTAATGAAGGGGACTATTTCACAAGTGTGTATAGGATTAAAGGAAACAAATCTGGATTGGTGAAGCATCTGAACTTGCAACACCTATAGGCCTGAAGGTGTAAGAGGAAGAGAGTTCATTAGAACCCAGGTAGTTCAGGAGAGCCCAGTAGGCGCTGTGGCCCTTATTGAGGAATACAGGTGTTAAGGCTCAAATCTCACTCTTCTACTCTTTGATCTACTTCTGGTGTCTTCCGTTGGCTAAACCTAACTGCCAGCTAGAGAGACAAAGGACCCTAATTGATGTTGTCCTTAAAGGTGAGTCTCTAGAGTCACAGAGCAGGAGGAGAAGGGTAGAGAATAGATCTGAAAGGGCAAATGGAGATAGCACATAATATTTCAGTAAAAGTGCGCTTATTCTTATATCTGTCCTCCTTCATTATGGTTATGTAGCAGGTCCCTGAAGACTTCTAAGTTTGCAACCATTGGGGGAAATAATTTCTTAGATCTTGGGTATTGGTTCTGATGTTGCTTTCTCTGTTGCACTGATATAGTCAATTGAATATTTGATAAGAGCCTGTATGTATGTATAAGAGCCTGGGAGATTTTTGATCTCCCAGATAGTGAGGTATACATCTTTAATAAATGTAAAAGAACATGATGTCATGAAATGGAAGTGATTTAGTATGTAATAGGGTAGCTCTTTGATTTTTATCATTCTTTCTGTTGGTTGTGTATTGTCTATACTATAACATTATTTATTTACTTACCTCTCCAATATATAGGCCATTAGCTACGGTAAGCTTGATTGCACATACAGATGAATAAGTGGGTTTACAACAAAGGAATAATGTCAATTTTTAAAACTAGATAAGCCCATATGTTTTTAATATTTATACAATTTTATACCTTGAAATTAAATTAGTGAGTAGATTTGATTTAGTATTTTTTAAAAAATCATTAGTTCTTCTTCCCTAAATATCATGAAGATTCATTGTGAACATAATGAGCAAACTTTTAAAGTTCAGTGGAAAACAAAACAGTGTGTAAAGATTAATAATTGAGTACAAGGTAAAATCACTTAAATGTTTATGATCCAGTAAGATTATAACTAAATAGGAATAAAATTACTCTAGAAAGCATTATTTCTGCTTTGTTTTCATGTAATTTTCCTCATCGAGGCTCATAATAGTATCATTAATTGATCTTTTGAATATAATTAAAAATAACTTATCAAAAGATTTGAAGGATCTAATATTAGAAACAAATATTTCACTATTTAAAATTGTTTTTGAGTTAGAAAAGTGGTTTCCAGCCAAAACTGGTTTTTTGGTTTTTGTTTCCTTCATGAAAATAATGCTCTTTAAAAAGTAAGTTTAGTTTTTATTATCTTTAACAGCTGTTATTGATGGTTTCTCTTCTAAGTATTGAAGTGACTGAAATACTCATGTTGTAAGTACAAATTTCTACTCTTATTTTCTTATAATGCATTGAAAAAAATCTGGAAATAGTACTATGCTAAAATAGTTCCATGATACCAGAAAATCAGTTTTTGAAATCTCTGTTATAGCTGTCGTTTAAATTCTTGATAATGTCAACATTAATCAGTTAATGCATAATCTTAAAAAGAATATTTAAAACATTTAATAACAGAACTATTAAAAGGTGACGATTTTGAGACTGACATTCTCATAATTATTCTTCTTGAGAGTTAACAACAGCCTAACCTCTTAACATTAACAGATGTTTGGGCTTTAGTTGTACTTAGTTTCTATTTATAGAGGTTTTAGCATCTGTTTCCATAAGTATACTCATACCTTCATTGAAAACATAATTCAACAGTGTAGTAATGGCTCTACAAATATTAGAATCTTTGACTAACTAGAAAAATTATTTCAGCATCATAATAGTTAAGGGAACACACACAAAAAAGCGGGCCAGAAGACAAAAGTGCATATTAGGAACCTTGGCCATAAGCAACTTCCAAGGGAATAGCCTAAGATCAGGACACTTTCTAAACATTTTTCTTCAGTTGCATTTCTCTAAAATTGTAAATCGTTCACAACTATGACCCTGAAGCACTATAAAACATTGAAAATAAAATTTTGTTTAATTTATCCTACTTCTTAAGGCAGGAAGGTCTATCAATACATTTAAGAAAAATTTTCCACAAGTGTACAAAATGTCTGATTGACTTTCAGCTAATTAAAAAATTAAACGAATTATTCTGAAGTATCCTATGAGTAACATGTTATCTAGTTTAGTTTTCTATTTCAAGTTTTTATAATTGTACACTTGTACCTTTGCCACTAAATCTAAATTAGCCTTTTTTGTTGGGGAGGTAAGAAGTTTGACATAGTGTACTGATTGTTACAGACTATAATATTGTTACAATTATATGAGAACTGTTGTATTTTGACTTGCACGTATATGTGTATGTATTATAAAATTCACAGATGTGTACTATGTTGTTTAAAAACTCCAATGGTGGCAGTTTAAAGACTATTTTGTTGCTAATAATGGCTTAATAACTGAAACAGAACAGAGTCCTTCATAAGGTAACCAGGGAAATATGCCAATTTTTACTTCATTTCCATCCTATTGAAGACTGCATTCATTCTCTTTTTAGATGTAAAGCTCTTCATTCTACTATTCCTCAACACTCTTTAGAGAATTCCAGCTTGCTTTTCACCTATCTTTTAACAGTTTAACATAGATGGCTGGATCAAGCCCATTGTTCCAATTGTATGAAGCTTAAAAAGCTCTGCAGTATTTTACTCTTTCCATTGTATCTGGCTTCCCTGAGTGCTCTGCTCACTGCATTTTACTTGTACTCTCTGTTTTCTAAACCCATTTATGCCTATTCTTTCTGAAGACACTTGTTCATATGGGAGCTCAAATTGACTTCTCCCCATTCTATTTCCTTAACTAAAAATGCACCATTAAGGTTGATTGAACTCTTTTAAAGCACATCATAAAAACTGAAAGGCCATAAGAAAGTAGGCTACCAGTGTTTGTAAATACCTGTTTTAAGCCAAATTGATAGGCAGGAATAAGAAATAATTGGAAACTTTAAAATGTTACTGATATATATTTTTTTCCTACAGATTAGTCTTTTTTGGTTATTCTGGGAGGGAGAGGTGAGGAAGGGCTATGTTCTAATTAAAAACGGAACAAATAGTAGAGCGACACCACTAAAATTATTGAAAACATTTTCTAGAAGAAAACCTTCATGTTTTTCAATAAGCAAGATGTAAAACATGCAGTTCATGAATAAAATCTACAGCTGCTACATCACACACCTTAACTTTTTTTTGTTAAAATATAGTCATTGTTAACTTTATGGTTCATAAAAATAGTAAGATTATCACTAACCTTTTTTCCCATTTATAATGTTTAAAAATAACTGCTGGTATGAAATGTTTTTAAACATGTAGAAGTTAATTATAAAATTAAAAACCAAGATGAAAATATAGAATTTTATTAATATTTGTTAAAAATAATTCACAACCATTTCCATTTTAATGTTTGATCACAATATAATTGATTAAAAAAATATGTTATCTCAATGGATTTTTATTCAGAGCATATGAAAATACTTTTATTTTTAATGATATGAGGAATAATATGTTCTAACTTTAAATTTAGCATTTCAGAATCACTAGTATTTTATGTGGAAAATGACAATGTTGATGAATTGGCTTTTTGATTTACCTAAAAGAGCATATAGTTAAAATAAGGCTTAATAAAATATAAAAAAAAAATTTATATTTTCAAAGCTACTTCTAAGTTCCTTTGAATATACTATTTTATTTTTAGGTTATAACATTTCATGATTTTGGTATTAAATCATTCATCTTATGTTAATTTTAAGGAAAAATCATCACCAAATAAAATTGTAAGATAAAAAATGCATAATTGCGTCTAAGAAATATCTTGGAATAGTTTATAAAACAATTTTATTCACAACTGAAGAAGAGTAATAGAATGGTATAATTTATATTTATGTAAAATAAAAGCTTGTAGAAACAGAATATAACTAATGAAATAGCTGTGTACTTCTTGCTCACCTGTTTCTAAAAGGCAACTGAGAACTTGGATGCAATTCAGCATAGGTTTTTCTTTAAAAATATTTCCATAATGGAGGAAAGCATAGAAAGTTGAACAAGGAAAGTAGTCAAGCACTTGGAAGTGGTCTATGAGCTCTAATTTTTACAGCAGAAGTGTCAAAAAACCCAGTCAGTTTCTAGCCCGTAAACAAACTGTGCTGGTTAGATTCATTGAATAACCGAAGGAACTTGGCCATGAGTGCTTCTACTCATACAGAACTATAAATAATATATTTCCTTTTATGTAAAATTTAATTGAAGCTAAGAGGCTAGAGTATGACTAAGATCTAATGTATTAAAACATTAAACACTTTTCATAATATATGTAGCTTATGAATAATGAAATGGCATGTTCCTTAAATATAAGGTTTATTTTAAAACTAGTCATGAGTGGCTGCAAACACACATACTCAGTGCACACTAAATATTCTAGGCAATGGAAAAATAAGCACCGCATGTACTTGCCATCAAATTGGTACTAACTGATCAACACCAAGGTGCTCACATGGAAGTAATTTTATTCATTGGGTGCTAGTCAGGTGGGAGGCGGATGGGTGAGCAAACTTACAACTAATGGATGCGATGCGCACTGTATGGGGGAAGGGCACGCCTCTAGCCCTGGCTTGGGTGAGGCGAAGTCATTAATTGTAACCAAAATGTTTGTACCCCCATAATATCCTGAAATAAAAATATAAATAAATAAATATTCTAAGCAAAAATATATTCACAACCATAGTTAATTTTGTGTCAGTGGTCAGAAAAATCCAGGACTATAAAAATAGAAGTAGTTCTTATTGAACAATTAGTTTATCTTCATGTATCTTCATATATACATATATACAAATCAGAAGATCAGTTTGACCTCTATATTCACTTCATCATTGGAGGCTCCTAATCTATAAAGTCCCCCAATTTCTAACTTTCCTGGTTGTTTGTGGAATTGCCTTAATTAAAAACAATTCATATAATCATGCATATGACTGCATGCAAAATAAATCTATCAAGATAATTGCTGGAGCAAAGAACAATAATTTTACTGTAGAAATTATATGTTTCTCTAAGCAAAATACACTGGAAGAGAATGAATAGTTTACAGTCTTTACATACATTGGGGCTCTAAGCATATTAGTAATAATTATTTGCCAATTCCCTTGTAATTGAAAAAGCAATGAATTTGGTGTTGAAAAAAATATGTATCAGGTATGTTATGTACTCTTTTCCTTTTGAAGCCACAGCTTTTTTATATATAAATGGAGACAATATATGTCATGCTTGCTTCAGGATTGTTATTAGGATAACTCATTTAAAATGTTTGTCAGTGATTTGTAAATTTAAAGCACTAGTTTCGTTGCAATCAGTTTCTAAGTGTGTTACAAATAATTTGTAACTATAACTTAAAATTTCAGTGTGTGAATTATTTACTTAAGAAATAATTTAGAGCAGATCTAAAATCACTCTTATAAAACCATTACTCATGTTCATTTACATTTTCATTTGTTTTACTGAGTTGGAAAGGGATGGAGTTTAATAAGCTATCGCCTTATGAATTGCACATAAACAGTAGTTTAAGTGATCTAGGTATTCCCAGAGGAGTTGTATATCATGTCAGTGTCATCTGCTATCCTGACAAAAAAAATTCAGAATGGCTATGCCAAATCATGTTAATAATCATTTCTCTCATTGCTTTTATATGAAATTGTTTAGTGTATATTTATATTAAAAGGTCCCTAGAGATTGGGTCTGTGTCTATATTCATAGCATTTAGCAATGCCTAAATATGTTTATTATTTTTCTTAGTGTCACTATCAAATTATGTATTAAAAATTATTTTAATTTCAAGAAATTCAGATACAATTAAAATTTAATTAAAATTTATAAGAATTATAAGATAGCTCCAAATTTAACAATGTATACATAAAAATTAAATGAAAGATCTCAAATATATTAGAAATTCATAGGAAAAATGGCTAAAAGAAAATATGCCAAAATGCTAATTGGATGTAGCATAAGTTATGTATTTTTCTGCTTTATACTTTTCTATTCTTGAACATTTTCTCCAGTGAAAACCTATTACATTTATTTTTCATACAGTTTATTATTTAAAAAGACACTTTCTATTATAAAAGTATTATACATTCAGCATTTAATTTATACATAATCATTAAAGAAAAAAAGCAGATGATGCCCATTTAGTAATAAATTGTGAAGAGTAGACTGTCAGAACACTGTAATGAAAGCAGTTGTCCAAACTAAGGGGCAACAAAGACATCTTCTGGACATCTTAAGAACTGCATAGTTGATTTTAAACAAAGGATCTCATTTTCACTTAAGTGTATAACTGTTTAAAAACCACACATTAAGAAGAGCAAAATCAATCTGTAATTAGTTTTGAAATTTTAAATATCACATGATTAAATTACAAACATAGCATTTAAAGGAGAAAAATACAAAATTTGCTGTATACACATTGGAATTATATGATTTCCAAAATACCTTTAAAACTATTGTCAGATAGATTATAAAGTATACTTATTTTATTTTCATGTAAGGAACATACAGAATATGAATAGTATGAAAACTACATGCAGTGTTGAACTAGTACTTTAAAAATTTAAATAGAACATTTCATGAATCATGGAATCTATTTATATCAAAATATGACTGACAGTTTAGTTATCAGTTAAAGAACTATATTTAACAAATAAGCCAACTCAAAACCATGTTTGATTTTTGATATATCCTAGTACTATGCAATGTAATAGTTTAGAAAAATCATTTCTAGTGAAATATAATTATTAAAAGTCAAAATTTTAAATGTGTCCACTCAGATGGAACGTGTTCTTTTCAGCCTGAAACTGCTTGTAAAATTATATCACAGTAGGCACAAGTAATGATTTGTATATGAAATAGGACTCATTTCTCTTATTCTTAGAGCATGAATGACTGGTTGCACCCAGTCAGCCACATTTAGGAACTACTACTGATGCCTATAATTTGCATCTCTAAACAATTTTGAGGGCAGACCTGGTTTGAGGGTATTTTTTTCAAAGTATAGTCCTAAAAACTAATCTGTAGTTTGGCCAGCAAAACTCATCTTGCTTTAGTAACAGTTGTGTTTTATAAGAAATGTATGTTTTGGTTTATGTAATCCCAAATGAATAGATACTCTGCAAATGAAAGGATGCTTATTTCCTGAAGTTATCTTTTCTTAATATCTTCATATGACAGGCCATAATGACATTTTATAACTAAATGCTTCTAATACCAGAACTAAGCATTTGATTCTCTGGACTTTGTTTCATGTCACTTTTATCTTTTCAAATTGTTGTATGATGTAATAGTCATGATTTTTGTAATATAGAAATTCAAACAAATAATTAAGATAGCCATAAAGAAAGTTTGAGAGGTGATATTAAATCAAATTCATGAAAGGTGATAGATTATCTTCATATGGAACTGAAGTGTTTCAGTAACATGAGTAACATGATTTTTTTTTTTCACTGACTACTGTCTGCTAGTTTTTGCACAACTACTAAACAGAAAAAGGTTTCTTGGTGTATGCTCATATCTCTTTAGGCAGTTACATTTGATTTGATCTTGAAAAGTTGCTCCCAGGAATTCTGTAAGAAATAAGATATTTATGAGTCAAATAATGGTGACTTGATTTCTTAATGCATAAGCTAATTTAAGGTATTCTACAGTAAGTAATTTTTGTATTTTATATATGTGCAATTTCAAAAATACTATAAAAAAGAGAAAATGATCCTATTTTTGGCTATTTAAAAAGTGAGTTATCCTGAGGACTCAATGGGACACAACTAATTATAGCTGAGGGAGTCAGTGCAGCAAGAGGCAGGCCTAAGCTATATCTGTGCTGGGTGGGGCACTTTAACAGATGAGTGGGGGCATGGGTACAAAGAAACTGATGGACAGGTAATACTTGAAAATCTAGGTGGACAGGTGTTGAGCAGCAGAGTGGATGCTTGATGAGAATTAGCAAGGCTCTTAGGCACTGAGGTGGGATCTAGGGCTGTGTCCAGCCTGGAGATAGGGGCAAGTGGGAACTTTCAAGAAAATTTTGAAGAATTTACAAAATTTTTGGCCTTTATGATGTCATAGAGTTGAATTTATATGCCATTCAAAGTATAAGTGAACTGCTTTGCATATTCAGTGAGTAGAGTGAGTTGGGAGAAAATACAATTAAAAGTAGTTTCCATGTAATTATTTCAAGGTTCCCTCACTAGTGAGCACTAGTTCACTAGTTTGAACATTATTTGACCTTGTTAGCCATTTCTAAGCCTTTTTGAATTATGATGTAAATACACTGGACTTTGGGGAAGGTTTGGTGAATGTAGGAAAAGAAGCCTTATGTTATCTGACAGGTTTTCCCAGCTTCTGGAGTGAATATATAATGGTATATAACAATGTTTCCTATTTTTATACATCACTACCACAAATATGGAGAGTATATTTTTAATGATGAGAAATGATATTAAAGGACAGAATAGCTTTACCGTCCCTCATCTTGGTTGCTGTGGTACATTTGCGCAGTTGGGGATGTAATATTCTGATGTGATAAGAGAGGTGGAGAGATATTTATCCCTCTGAGTTGCTGGAAAGCTATTTCTGCATGGATACTCCGAGGATGGTTATTTGTCAGAATTCCAGAATTCTTGTTTTTTTTGTCTGAAATTAGGAATTCAGAAAGTTAAAATTATGAAACAATAAGAAACACTGAGTAATATAAGAATTAATTAATAAAGTTTGGTTGTCCTTCAGCAAAATGTCTGCTATACGTGTTTCATAACATGAATTAAAATTTCAAAAAAGTATATAGAGTTGGAATATTTTCCTAGCACTTAATGTATCTTAAATTTCTGTGAGCTAGTGAATCAATTTGATCCTTTCTAGGTAATTTAAAAATATATAAATATCTAGCTTTGCATGCTGTAATAAATGTACAGATAAAGTGACCATACTTTTCCAGATAAAAATTGGAGGAGCACAGTCAAAAAATAGAAAAAATTACAGGACTTTTTCAGAAAATCCTAAGAAATAGTTGCATAACATGTCTTGAAAAAAGGTACAGGTACACCTCGGAGATACTGCCGGTTGGGTTCCGGACCACTGCAATAAAGTGAATATTGCAATAAAGCAAAGTCACACAAATTTTTTGGTTTCCTAGTGCATATAAAAGTCATGTTTATGCTATACTGTTGTCTATTAAGGGTGCAATAGTATTATATGTGAAAAAATGTACATACCTGAATTGAAAATATTTTATTGCTAAAATATGCTAACAATCATCTGAGTCTTCAGCAAATCATAATCTTTTTGCTGGTGGAGGCTCTTGCCCTAGTGTTGATGGCTGCTAACTGATCAATGTGGTGGTTGCTGAAGGTGTGGGTGGCCATGGCAATTTCTCAAAATAAGACAGCAGTGAATTTTGGTGCATTGATTCACTCTTCCTTTCATGAAAGATTTTTCTGTAGCATGCAATGTTGTTTCATAGCATTTTACTCACATTAGGACGTCTTTCAAAATTGCAGTCAATCCTCTCAAGCTCTGCTGCTGCCTTATCAACTAAGTTTATGTATTGTTCTAAATCCTTTGTTGTCATTTCAATAACATCCATAGTATCCTCACCAGGAGTAAATTCCATCTCTTCGCTCATCTGTAAGAAGCAACTCCTCATCTGTTAAAAGTTTGATCATGAGATTGCCGCCGTTTGGTCACATCTTCAGACTTCACTTCTAATTCTAGTTCTCTTGCTTTTTCTACCATGTCTGCAGTTACTTCCTCCACTGAACTCTTGAACCTCTCAAAGTCATCCATGAGGATTGGAATCACCTCTTCCAAACTCCTGTTAATGTTGATATTTTGACTTCTTCCCTGAATCATGAATGTTCTTAATGGCATCCAGAATGGTGATTCCTTTCCAGAAGGTTTTCAATTTAATTTGCCCAGATCCATCAGAGGAATCACTTTCTATGGCAGCTATAGGCCTACTAAATGTATTTGTTAAATTGTAAGACTTGAAAGTTGAAATTACTCCTTGATCCATGTGCTGTAGAAGAGTTGTTGTGTTTGCAGGCATGAAAACAACATTCATCTCCTTGTATATTTCCATCAGAGCTCTTGGGTGACTAGGTACATTGTCAGTGGGCAGCAATCTTTTGAAAGGAATTTTTTCTCAGCAGTAGGTCTTAATAGTGGGCTTAAAATATTCAGAAAACCATGTTGTAAACAGATGTGCTGCCATGTAGGCTTTATAGTTCTATTATAGAGCACAGGGAGAGTAGATTTAGCAAAATTCTTAGGGGCCCTAGGATTTTCAGAACAGTAAATGAGCACTGGCATCAGCTTAAAGTAACCAGCAGCATTAGCTGCTAATAAGAGAGTCAGCCCATCCTTTGAAGCTTTGAAGCCAGGCATTGACTTCTCCTCTCTAGCTATGAAAGTCCTAGATGGCTTCTTACTCCAATATAAGGATGTTTTACCAACATTGAAAATCTATTTTTTAGTGTAGTCACCTTCGTCAATTATCTTGGCTAGATCTTCTGGATAAATCGCTGCATCTTCTACATTGGCATTTGCTGCTTCACTTTGAACTTTTATTTTTATGGAGATGGCTTCTTTCCTTAAATTTCATGAACCAAGCTCTACTAGCTTCAGACTTTCTTCTGTAGCTTCCTCACCTCTTTTAGCCTTCATAGAATTGAAGAGAGTTAGGATTAGGCTTTGGCTTAAGGGAGTGTTGTAGCTGGTTTGATCTTCTATCCAGACCACTTTCTCTATGTCAGCAATAAAATTTCACTTTCTTATCATTCATGTATTCATTGGAATAGCATTTTTAATTTCCTCTAAGAACTTTTCCTTTGCATTCACAACTTGGCTAAATATTTGGCACAGGAGATCTAGCTCTTGGCTTGTCTAGGCTTTCAACATGCCTTCCCAACTAAGCTTAATCATTTCTAACTTTTGATTTAAAGGGAGAGATGTGTGACTCCTCTTTCCACTTGAACACATAGAGGCCACTGTAGGGTTATTAACTGGCCTAATTTCAATGTTCTTGTGTCTCAGGGAACAGGGAGGCCTGGGGAGAGGAAAAGAGTTTGGGGAACGGCTGGTAGATGGAGCAATCGGAACACATGCAACATGCATCAATTAAGTGCCATCTTATATGGGTGCAGTTGTGGTGCCCCAAACAGTTACAACAGTAATATGAAAGATCACTGACCATAGATCACCATAACAGATAAATTATTAATGGAAAAGTTTGAAATAGTGAGAGAGTTAACAAAGTGTGACACAGAAATACGAAGTGAGCACCTGCTATTTCAAAAACGGCACTGATAGACTTGCTTGACGCAGAGTTGCCACAAACCTTCGATTTGTAAAACTTGAAGTGCAATAAAGTGAGGTGCACTAAAACGAGGTGTGTCTGTGCCTGAGGAAAAAAGCTGTGGAGATGAATCCAGGGTTGAACTAATGGAAAATAAATAACATTCCTGACGCTGACTTTCTTCTGTGAAGTTATTAATAGTAACAATTTATATGTACAATTTTGCTGATAGTTATATCTCCTGGACAAAAGAATAACAGTCCTCATTATGATTAAAACCTTGAAGTCATAAAGATGTGGAAGTATGAAAAATAAATTAGACAAAATATTATACCTTAGAGTAAATTATGCTGAGTTTCTTTTAACTGGATTTTCTTTAAAAACTTTAAACACACGGAGCAATCTGCTACTCTTTGTAGGCTATTAGATCATTTTATAATTATCACGATGTTCAGTTTTACTGTCTAACCGTGGTCTGAGGACAAAGTGGGAAGTTAAAAGGAATGGAAGAGGTAAGCCCTGAGAGAAGGAGTAGCTAGCCCCAATTTTGCCAAAATGATAGCCAGAGAAGATCTGGAATTAGGGAACAGGCTTATTCTAAACCTAAACTAAAATTTGTATAATAGAATAAGCCATTTCTATACTTATTTAAATTTTAATAAACTCCCTCCTTTAAAACTCTACCTCTTGAAACTCTTCCTTGTTAGCTTCATGAATATTTACTTGTTTCAGGAGAAAAGTGATCTCTTTGTAAAATATCCTTCATATCTCAAGATTTTATTGTTATATTTTTACACTTCTGATTTCTACTTTTAGCAGGATGCACTAATGAAGTGGTTTTAGTAGTTGTTTGTTATGACATGCACAAAATGAAATAAAAGCCTTGGAAAGAAATGAGTTAGGAAATAATTGTTTAAGTATCACAAAGTTCACATTTTGATTGAGGAAATATTTAGTTACAACATATTAGTAGTTGAGTAGAAAACAAAAAATACTATAGTTTCTGAAATCAGAATGACCATAAGAAACTTAAACAAACATGCAACTTTAGGAAATGTAAATTAAAAACATGGAATTTTAAGTAATATTAGAAATCAAAGTGAGATTTTTGTTTCAAATGAAGTGTTTGCTTTACATTCTCTCTGAAATTCTTTGTCAAAATACCTTCAACTTCAGGAGTTAAAGAGAAGTCAGCTCTCAAGTAATGGCTAAATCCACCAGGCAGAATTACATTTGTTATCTTTATGGGAGGAGCTTTCACTTGGCCAAGTGATCCACCATCCACAGGAGAGTTGGTAACAGGAATAAGCTATATAATAAAATAAAATATAGAGCATCTCATCCTCAAAACTCAGATCAATAGTTTTAGTCCTTATCACAAGCCCCATGTGACAATCCACTTAAAATTTTTTTTTTAGCCAGGAGTATATGCTTGCCTAAACTCAGAATTGGTACTAAGTAAATCTTGTAAAATCAATAGAGCCTTTTGAGCAGTTAACCTCCCTCAGGGTCTTGTTCTGTTTTTTCAGACTGCGTTGTACTCATCACTAGAATCTAAGCATTTAGATTCCAAAAGGATCTTAACAAGGTAAGTGAAGAATTAAAAAACGAAAATTAAGACTTTTTCTCCTTGTAATGTTTCTTTTTATAATGAATAGGAATTTCTGGAAGGTAAGAGTCATTTGTCCCACATCTTTGTATTCCTCACATTACCTTATCAGGTGCTTTACAGTTACCTGTTTTTCAAAACAACCAAGCAAATAAAATGAGGACTAAAAAAAGCAATTTATAATAATTTTAATGAACGTGATAAAACTCTCTAAACTGTGTTTATATTTCAAACAACCTGTTGAAGATTAAGAGGCTTTTAAAAGAATTTCAGGAATCAGCAAATAGAAGAGAAAAGCGTTTTAGGCAAAGGATCTTGCTTTCCCTAGAAATTATGCCTGCTCTGCTTTCATTAAGACTGACCTTGTTTATACTTTCAAAAATATGAATTCTGAACATATGGTTCACTTTATTTAGAGTTGTAGGCTTTGCTATTTGTGTAAAATTACCAATTTACCTCATACTTCAGTAAATGTTAGCAAGAACGCAGCTTTGTAAAAGAATGTTAAGATAGCAGTCTTTTTACTCTATTTAGCCAGTCTCAAATCCCCTAATTCATTTGTGGAAGTTTCTTCCCATCAGTAATCTAGAATGCTGTCAAATTTTCTTCTGAAACCAAACCACCAAAATGTTTTGGTTTAAAAGACAACTTTAGATTTCATTTATTTTTTCCTTACCTGCTATTAAAGAACAGCAGCTACTAAAGTAAAAAAAAAAACATGTTAGACTGATAAACTTGAAAAGTTTTTTGTACTTGTGTCTCCTTAACAGCTAGTTAAAAGAATTAATGGCTTAATTTTGTTCTAGTTATGAAAACAGTGATTAGTGTTGAATCTTCAGATAAAATATATTTCTCTAACGTAAAGACTTCAAATACTCTATTTTACTAATCATGTATAGATGAATCCCTAGCTTGTGTGTGCGTGTGTGTCTGTGTGTGTGTGTGTATGTGTGTGTGTGTATGGTCTATTCACCAGATCAGGCTGCCTTTGACAGTAATCCCTAAATAGATACTAAGATCATCTACAAAAACATCATAGGTTTGAACATTTAAGTCAAAATGCGTGATATAATGTAATGTTCATTTACTAATAATTTATATCTCAAGAGGAAAAGTATAAGTAATATAGTTATTACCAAGTTTTTCTTTGCTTGTAGTTCAGAGAAGTGAAATTCCGCTTTTGCCCTATCATCTGAATTCACAGGAATTCCATCTAACATCTGTAAGTTAGGCAGTCGAAATATGAGCACATGGCGATGTAGCATTTTTCTACAAATCTGCATAAAGTTAAAAATAGTAATTTATTCCTTAAAAACCCTTTTATTTCAAAGATTAATCTTTATAGAGAAGGGAATTTAGCATAGGTAGTAAAGTTGACAGATAATAGCTAATTAATAGTAATAGATGCTACGGATATGAACCCCCTTTTTTGAAAGATTGCTCAATCATGCCCAATAAAGAATTTTTTTTTAACTAAGGCTACCATTTATTGGTTTAGTCTCCTTTTAGAGTAAGAGTAGTATTCATTAACTACAAGCAGTCCCAACTCATGAATAGAATTATATTATGCAAGTTCACTTATAAGTAATTAGCTTGAAACTTACATGATATTTTTCTACAGGCACTATCCAATTTAATTCAGTACACATCTGCTGAACTGTATGATCCATCTCTTCATAGTATCAGCCTACTCTAAAAAATTTGCATATGTACATAAGAAGGTGTGTAGAAAGAGTGAATAAAATAGGCCTGAGACTTAACTTTAGAAGGGTCTACTTGCAAGGATGGCTCTTGCTAGTGTTTGATATTTGGTATTATGTGAGTGTTCCTGCCATTCCTTAACTGATAAGCTACTTCACTATGCTCAGACTATTAATACAAACAATACGATTGATGTTTAACCTTATTTCCTTCTGGGAGTCTGCAGTTTGGCACATGATAGGGAGAGGGTGCCTATGTGACCAGCCCCCAACAAAATCCTTGAATGCTGAGTTTCTAATGGGCTGTCTTGGGTAGAAGCATAACACACAAGTTGCTGCACTTTTGTTGCTGGATGAAGAGTGTACTCTGTGTGACCCCTTGTGGGAGAGAAAGAACATATGGAAGCCTGCACATGGATTCCTCCAGACTCTGCCTGTGTTTTTTCCCCCTTATCATTTAGCTATATATCCTTACTATGTCACAGTAATAAATCTTAGCCATAAATACAACTATATGCTGAGTCCATGAGTCCTTCTAGGAAATTTCTGAACATGGGAGTGATCTTGGGGACTGCCAACACAGAAAGTATGCAGCGTTGTTTGTAATAGTAAACACAAAAGAAAAAAGAAAAAAGAAACTATCAAAATGAGATGAATAAACTTTCCATTTTAAAAAGAATGTAGTAGCTTTATACACTAATGGAGAAATATTTCTAACACACGTAATTGAGTAAAAAACCTGACCACATTCTAGGCCACAAAGCAAGTTTCATAAATACCAAAAGAATACATAAATAGACTCTTTCCTCTTACTCAAATATAATAACATTAGAAAGAAATGACAAAGGTAACTAAAAATACCCCATAGATTTGAAATTAATGTACTTATCCATATAATCCTCAATAATTCATGAGTTAAAGAAGAAATCTTTTGGAAAATAGAAGATTTTAAGAAATAAAAATCAGTAAAAACACTACATAGCAAAACGTTTAGGATGCTACAAAAGAGGTACTGTGTAACCTAAAATTGACTGATTGATTCAGAAGAAATACTGAAGATTAATGAACTAGACCTACTTAAGAATTTTTTTAAAAAGTAAATTTCAAGAAACCAAAAGAAGAAAGTAATAAAGGGTGGAAATTAATGAAATAGAAAACAAAGAAATAATACACTTGATAAAATCAAAATACCGTTCTTTAAAGAAACTATTACAGTAGAAAAACCTGTAGCAAGATTTATCAAGAATAAAAGAGAAAAAGCAAAAATCAACAAATTTAAGTATGAAAAGGTGACAAAAATACAGACATAGTGGACATTTAAAAAATTAATGAAAGCACTATAACAATACATTTAAAATTTTAGATAAAAATAATTTTCTAGAAAAATATAACTTCTCAATATTGACTTTTGAGGAAATCAAAAACATGATAGAAAGACAGAAAATAACGTGGTGAAGATGCGAAGAAAAGTAGGGAACTCTTACACTGTTGGTGGGAATGTAAATTAGTACAACCTTTACAGAAAATATTCTGGAGATTTTTCAAAGAACTAAAGATAGAACTACCATTTGATCCAGCAGTCCCACTACTGGGTATCTACATGAGGGGAAAAAAATCAATTTATCAAAAATATACCTGTATTTGTACATTTATCACAGCATTATTCAAAATAGCAAAGATACGGAAACAACCTAAATGCTCATCCATGAATGGATAAAGAGAATGGGGTGTGGTATATATACATAATGGAATACTATTCAGCCATAAAAAATGAAAGCATGTCTTTTGTAGCAACAAGAATGCAACTGCGAGATCATGTTAAGTGAAATAAGCAAAGCACAGAATATCAAATATTGCATGTTCTCACTCATAAGTGCTAAAAAATGTGTGTACACACGGATGTAGAGAGAGGAATTAAGGCAACGGAGACTTGGAAGGGTGAAGGGTTGGGACAAAGGTGGATGATGAGAAATTAATGGGTACAATGTATCAATATATTATTTGGGGCTGGGTGTGGTGGCTCACGCCTGTAATCCTAGCACTCTGGGAGGCTGAGGCGAGTGGATCGTTTGAGCTCAGGAGTTTGAGACCAGCCTGAGCAAGAGCAAGACCCTATCTCTACTAAAAAAATAGAAATAAATTAGATGGACAACTAAAAAAATATATATGTAAAAAATTAGCCAGCATGGTGGTGCATGCCTGTGGTCCCAGCTACTTGGGAGGCTGAGGCAGTAGGATTGGTTGAGCCCAGGAGTTTGAGGTTGCTGTGAGCTAGGCTGACACCACGGCACTCTAGCCCTAGCAACCGAGTGAGACTTTCTCAAAAAAAAAAAAAAAAGTTAAAAAAAAAATATATATATATTATTTGGGTGATGGATAGCCTAAAGTCCTGACTTGACCACCACACAATCCATACATGTAACAAAATTGTACTTATATCCATAAATTCATACAAATTAAAAACAAAGAATTTGAGTAAGTAGTTTAAAATTCAATCTCAAAAAAAAATTAAGCCTACAGAGATTTAGTGATAAGGTCTAATTATCCTTCAAGGAACATATGAGTCTTCTCCTATAAAAACTAATCCATAGACTAGAAAGAGAGCTCCCAAATCAATTTTATGAGGCAAGAACAACCTTAATAGATTTGAAAAGGATAGGGTAAGAAGATAAAATTATAGGATCATTTTATTTACTTCCATAGATACAGATATGCTATTAACATGTAAAATATTAGCAAATTGAATCCAGTAAAATATAAAACATGACCAAGTAGTGTTCATCCCAGCAATTTAAGGATGGTTTAATACTAGAGAGTCTATTAATGTAATTTACCATATTGACAGATTAAAGATAAAAACTGTATTACCAATCAGTCAAAATCTGATGTCCATTCATGACAAAACAGGTAGTAAACTGGAACTAGAAAGGAATTTCCTTAAACCGTTATTGGTTATCTTTCCATAACCTACTGCAAACATAGTACTTAATAGTGACAACTTAGAAACATTCTTTTGAAGTCAATAACTTACTATCAGTGTTTCTATTCAACACTGTACTAGAAATCCTAGTCAGCACACTAAGAAGAGAGTAAAAGAAATCAAAAATATGAGTATTTGAAAGAAATAATAATTTTTCTTTGCAGATAATAATATATAGAGAAAATCCAAAAAAAATACAAAGCATTAGAACTAAAAAGAGGGTTCAGCAAGGTACCTTGATAAAGAGCAATATACAAAAATCATAATTTCTATACTCTAGCAACAATTGAAAAATATAAAAAGATACTATTTAAAACAGCAGTTAAAATAACACAAATTAACCAAAGATGATTAAAACCTTTATGGAGAAAATTATAAATCTTTATTGAAAGATATGAAGTAAATGGAGTGATACATGTGATTATGAATGGGAAGGCTAAATATTGTAAATATTAGGAAAGACTACTTATTGCTGTTGCCTTCTTAGTAGAAGTAGGTCTATGATGTGGCACTTTTGGGCTCTCTGAATCCCTTTACTATCTCTGTCCCAGGGGAAGCAGAGTAATTTAACTAGTAAAAGAAGTAGTGATTTAATTCCCTTCTTGAAAAAGGACTGTTCTGGGAGAAAGTGACCTGTTCCTCTAAGGGAATCTCTCCTCCCATGTGGAAAGGCCTCAGTCTAGTAGTCCCTGCTTTTGGGTGATCATGATTGCCTATTTCTGGTATCTGTTAATTTGCCCGTTTGGCTTTCTCACTAAGCTAAGCAGCTATTTTCACCTCTTCACTGTCACATTTCTCAATGTGTTTAGCTATTAGATAAACAAGGGTGCTTCTTATTGGATTCCCTCAAAGACTACATAGGAAAGGTGGCATATCTCTCCCAAAATTAATTTATAAATTGAATGCAATTCTGATTAAAATTATCAACGAGATTCTCCTGTCATTTGAGAATTTGTTTCCTAAAATCCACAAGAATGTGTAAAGGGCCGAGAATAGTCCCTAAGACAGTGAAGAAAGAGAAAGAAATAGTGAAAAAGAGAAGAAGGTGAAAGAGAAGAATTATAGCCACTTACTCTACCAGACATCAAGGCTTAATATAAAACATTAGTAATTAACACAATAAAAAATTAATATAGGGATAGGTAAATAGGCCAATGAATACAATGTAGAAACCTGAAAGAGACCTTCTTATACTTAACAATGAAAGCTTGCACTATTACCAGTTGGAAGAAGACACAAGTCAATAAATTGTGCTGAGGTAATTGGCTATGCATACAGAAACAGATAAAATTAAGTCCTTTCTCACACCATATAAAAATAAATTATATACAACTATCAGTAATTTAACTAACAAATTAGAACAGTAACATACTTACTGGATTGCCATAAACTGTAAGCTCTCTGAGAGAAGAGATAACATCAAGTTTTTCCAGTTCTGTGATATCCTATTCAAAAGTTAATAAGTTATTATTTGGTTAGACCCACATCTTCAAATATAGACTAATTTGAACTAATTCTATGTAAGTGTTGGATTGCAGCTATCTCACGACTAAATCCTCTAAAGTGAGCTTGAGTGACAGTATTCTGTTTTGTTGAATAAAGGCAGATATGTTTACTGTAGCTTCCAAATACATGACTGGCAAACATGACAGTCTAACATGGAAAATCAGCCATCTAGCAGCACTTACAAGAAAAGACCAAATTTCTTCTCAGAAGAGTTTTGATTTATTCTAGGAATATTTGGTTAATTCTTCTAGAATACTAAGAAATATGGAAACGGTGAACCCAGTCTAAACAACTTCAAAGATACATATTTAAACACAACTTTAACAATAAAGGAACATGTGATATTGAGCAGCCTGCAGCCTGCTATGCTTACTGGGAATATATATAGCTGAAAAACTATCTCTCTAGTTAAATAATTCGCTTTCCCTACTGCATAAGATTATTTATTATTATCCATTTAACATTGGTAGATGTTTGCAAGTATATCTTTTTTTTTAATAATCTTGGGTTTCTTCAGCATACCTTTTAGTTTTTGCAAAATTATTTCTAAAATGCTATTTCTGACAAAATTTAGCCCACAAGCTCAGCTTCATGTTGTTGTTAATTTATAGTAATACAACAAAGTTATTGATATACCCATATTCCTATTGGGAATTACAAGAGTACACACAGCTGTAGACCTATTTTAGATCACTTGGAAATGGAATTTGATTTTTAAAATGACTGATCTTTATTTTGATTTTGGAAATATCATAAAAGAGGGCTTTACAAAGCTCTCACATCTTATTATCTATAGTGATATTGTGTATTTTTGCCCACAGGCAGTTTAAAGCCTGATTATAAATCATGAACATATGAAAAGTTTTTCATTATTTTCAAAAGTTTTTCATTATTTTCTCAAACAGAATATAGCAGTGTTCACTAGTGAAATATTTCTAATGAAAATGTTTATTTCTCATAGAAAATATGGGAAATAGACTATTAAATGTGAGGAGGATAATGCTGGTATAAAGTTTTTTTTTAATTTCAGCATATTATAGGGGTACAAATGTTTAGGTTATGTATATTGCCCTTGCCTCCCCTCCCGAGTCAGAGCTTCAAGCGTGTCCATCCCCCAGATGGTGCGCACTGCACCCATTAGGTGTGTATATACCCATTCCCTCCTCCCCCATCCCATCTGCCCGACGCCTGATAAATGTTACTACTATATGTGCACTTAAGTGTTGATCAGTTAAAACCAATTTGATGGTGAGTACATGTGATGCTTGTTTTTCCATTCTTGGGATACTTCACTTAGTAGAATAGGTTCCAGTTCTATCCAGGAAAATACAAGAGGTGCCATATCACCATTGTTTCTTATAGCTGAATAGTACTCCATGGTATACATATACCACATTTTATTAATCCACTCGTGCATTGATGGGCACTTGGGTTGTTTCCACATCTTTGCAATTGTGAATTGTGCTGTTGTAAACATTTGAGTGCAGATGTCTTTTTTATAGAATGTCTTTTGTTCTTTTGGGTAGATGCCCAGTAATGGGATTGCTGGATCAAATGGTAGATCTACTTGTATGTCTTTGAGGTGTCTCCATATTGCTTTCCACAGAGGTTGCACTAATTTGCAGTCCCACGAGCAGCGTAGGAGTGTTCCTATCTCTCTGCATCCATGCCAACATTTATTGCTTTGAGACTTTTTGATAAAGGCCATTCTCACTGGAGATAAGTGATATTTCATTGTGGTTTTGATTTGTAAAGTTTTAAAGAGATATCAAGCAAACTAATATGTCCATGACTGGAGGGGAGAGGCCTATACTGGCTCACAAAAGTCAACTGAATTGACTGAATTTTGTAAGATGGTGTTTTAGCTTGAAATTGGCAATGGCAGAAGAAATTATACTATGGAAATTGGCAAATACTACTAATTAGGGTCTCCCAGCCCCACAGAAAGCCAGTTGTTAAACATTAACCAGCACACCAGTGGTTGTTACCTTTTGAGTATGTTGTTAGAATTAAGCACTTAAGACAGTAATAGTAATAGGTCCAGATTAAGACCTTCATTTAGGACAAGACATTTAGCAATAGACTATTTCCTGGGATCATTTCCAGCTTCAGGTGATTATTCAGATGTTTAAAAGTAGGCAGAGAAGCTGGATGCCAGGTAGGAGAATCATTTAGACACAAGGATCAAATGAGACTGTAAAGCTGAGTTAAAGAACTCATCTTTCAGTTGTGTGTCTGTGATTCTTCCTGCAGAAGTAAGACAACAGGCAACAATTTTCCAAAGCCACATTATTGGACATGATGGCTAAGTCAAATGCTTCACACCAAAATCTGTTATCAAGCACATGCAGCTCCTGAAAGACTTTTAGGTGGGTCAGTGAGGAACTGCATATGCCTTCATTTAAAAGACTGCTGTTTTGCTAATTTTCTAGGCATTTCTCCTATCCCATCAATTTTTTTCAACCCAAAGGTCAAAATCCAATTGTCCAGTTGTGGAAATTAATATTGATATCAGCCTGCCCATATTGGTATAAATCTAGAGACAAAATCTGTTAAATAGATTTGAAACCAAGAGTTAAGAATTCTGAAGAACATATTGGTATTTTCTCAGTAGAATTCAGCAGAATTTCCAGTATCACCTTCTTATTCCTCAGGTTCATTTTTCCCCAGCAAAATACATGGTCACATTAAGGTACTATAATATTAATGGTTAGAATAAATTTAATGGCAAAATGATCAATCTAAAGTCAATGAAAAATGCCATTTTGGCTGGGCACAGTGGTGCATGCCTGTAATTCCAGCACTTTGGGAGGCTGAGATAGGATTGCTTGAGGCAAGGAGTTCAAGACCAGCCTGGGCAATATAGCAAGACCCTGTCTCTATAAAAAATAAAAAAATTATCTGGACATGGTGACATGCACCTGCAATCCCAGCTACTTGGGAGGCTGACATAGGGGGATTGCTTGAGCCCAGGAGTTTGAGGCTGCAGTGAGCTATGATCACGCCACTGTACTCTAGCCTGGGCAACAAAGTGAGACTCTGTCTCAGAAAAGAAAAATACTATTTCAAGGATAAAAATAAACCATCATTAAATAATAAATAATTCTTATCCTTTCATTCAATGATATATTTAATCTCCCATGATTTATGATATAGATTGTCATTTAGCTATATTAGATTTTGATAATAAATAAGCTTAACTAAAAATTATTCTATTTAAGTACTGGAGAGGAAGTTGCTATACCAGCTGATCTTCCCTCTATTCATTCCCTTAATAGGGATAGGGAGGTAGGAGGTGGGACAAGGACACTCCTGAGGAAAAGCAGGTTACCTGGTCTAATCTTGTAAGGATGCTGGTAACTGAATGTCCTGTCAAATAGAGCAATGACATTTGCTGAGAAAAAAATGGTCCTTATTTAGGGTGTAAGGACTGCTTATAGCAAAAAATAAAACAAAACAAAATACCCTTAGAATCTATAGAATTATAAGGCATGGCTCCCTATAAAATGTCACATAAGCTCAAGTATAATATGGAGATGTTTCATAAATGAAACACTCTTCTGCTATATAAGATCACCCCATAAAATCTCATTTGAAAACTTTATCTTTTACGCTAAGCTAAAAGCTATGTGTGAGATATAGGAAAGAAGGACCTGAGAAACCACTAAGAATGTCCTAGGTCCTGTGTATCCTTGATGTTGTTAGAAAAGCTTGATACCAGGTAAGATCCCTAACAAGTCTAAGTCTGATTCTACAGTCCTTTGTGTTAAATCCTTAGCTCAGTTGCTATCACTGGAAAGACTTCCCATAGAATCTAAATTTTCCTAATTTAGATTTCTTCTGGATAAATATTTGAAAGAATCATTGCCAGTTTGGCAGGCTTTTCTCAGATGAATGTTTGAATCTGGATAAATTAGTTGTATACTCTTTTTTTCTGTATGTACATTCCCTAGTTGCTATGTAGAAAGGGGCGCACTGCTCATGATTTCCTTCTAACCTGTACAGGGCTTTTATATCATCCCAGAAAAGGCTTCCTGAACTCTAGGAAATAAGCCACAAACAAATCTTTATTGAGTATCTACTATGTACCAGGCCCTGTGCTATGTACGATACAAATGAGGACAAGATAGACTCGGTCCTTGCCCTTGGGGCACAGGGGGTTAGTTCACAGATCAGTCTGTCTTTGAGACTGTCTTAGAGGTATAGGCGGGAGTAGTAAAGTGGGTGATAGGAGGGTTAACAGATAATTACTGTAATTCTGAGAGAAATGTGAGAGTTGTATAAAGTTATATCTTCAACTTTCTTAATTGTATAATATCTTAGGAGAGAGTCTGAGCAGGCTTAGTTGGGGCAGTGGCGTCAAAGTAACCGGTTGAATTCTGAGCAGGTAAAACTAAGGTAGGAGCCTATCTAAGGGAGCCTTGAGTGGGGAGAGATGTAATATTAAAACCAAGTCAAAGTCCATTAAAGGAAACCGATTCAAATGCCAGGTAGATCAAGTATATATACCACGTTTAAAGGGCCACAGGATGTCTGGAATTGAGATGCAGAAACAAGTTGGACCAACAACAGCAGTCAAGGAACAAATGAGATCTCTCAGAGAGAACTGACGAGAAGAGCCTTAGAACATTTAGAGCTAACCTTTATTAGTGGGTAAGTGCATGTGGATTTGTCCAGTTTCTAAGTCTAGAAGCAAGGTGGACATCTCTACATCAGAGAGAATTTGTATACCTTGAAATACGCATGGTATATAAATGGTAAATTGCACACTAGCAAAATTTTCATTGCTGTGTTTGAAGCTTTATGTTCAGAGCTCAGAGGAATTAAGGTTTGCAAATCTCATAACAAAAACCAAAATAATGTTACCTGGATTTTATTATATCCTAGGAAGAGTTTCTCTAGTTTTACCAAAGGTTGTAATTTACTCAGCTCTCGTAGTCTGTTTTCCTCCAGGTGAAGTGCCAACAAAGAACTTGGTTTGGCAAAAGCACTGTCATTAAATGCTCTGATACGGTTATGGTCCACTACCAATTCCTGAAGGACTACTAAATTGTCAAGCCCTTCAACTTGACTGATTTCATTCCCTAAAAAAAGATAAGTTATGATATATCAGGTGAGCCCAAACTCCCCAAATTAAAGGTTATTTACCTTCATTTAAATATTTTTGTCAAATAATTTTTTTTAAAAAAAAGTTACTAAAAAACTTATTTCCCAGGAGATATTGAAATGTAATTTACAGGAAGGTAGCATCATGATCAGTAATATTTGTTAAAGTTTCTCCTTGGTGTTTGAAAGATCAGGAGGGATGATGTGCACAGTGTACTAAATTGAACTAATCTGTTCAATAATTACGTGCTAAAATAGTTGGTTTTGACAAAAGTAGATACATAAAAGTGCTGCAAAAGAAGATTGCTTTCTGGGTATATCAGTTATTCTAATAGGTTTTCTAATAGTATAGCTAATTATTTCTTAAAATTGTTGTGTTAAGTTGGAATAATACACATTAATTATGCTGTTCTTTGTCAATATATTCTTGTACTGCAGCTATATCAAATTAGAATTCATCTCATGCTTTAAATCTCTAAACTCTTCTTCTTTTATGTATCTACTTTTTATGGTTTCTCTCTACTGTAGCTAGCAATAGCTTTATAAATATTAATAACTTACATGAGAAGATGATGCTTCAATTTACAAAATGCTTTTATATGTACAGTATTTTCTATTAGAGTCTCAAAATGCAACAGGGAAAACATTATCTCTTTTTAATAATCAGAAATTTTAAGATCAGAGAAATTAAGTGACTCGCTCAAAGTAGCAACATCAGGCCTAACTTAGACATTGTACACTTTAAGCTCAATGAGCTTTCTAGTATGTCATACTATATTAAATTCAATATCCATCCTCCTTGTTTATTATGGGCTGAATTGTAATCCCCCTTTGGTATGCTTTGGATGTCTGGCCCCTCCAAATCTCATGTTGAAATTTGATCCCCAGTGTTGGAGGTGGGGCCTGGTGGGAGGTGTTTGGGTCATGAAGGTGGATCCCTCACGAATGGCTTGGTGCCCTTCCTGCCGTACTGAGTGAGTTCTCGCTTTGTTAGTTCATGTGAGAGCTGGTTGTTTGAAAGAGCCTAGCAGCACCTCCTCCCCCTTTCTCCTCCTCTAGCCATGTGAGATGCCTGCTCCCCTTTCCCTTCCACCTAGATTGAAGGCTCTCCGAAGCCCTCACCAGAAGCAGTTCTGTACAGTCTGCAGAACTGTGAGCCAAATAAACCTCTCTCTTTATAAATTATCCAGCTTCAGGTGTTTTCTTTATAGTAGTGAAAACTAACACACCCCTCAAATTTATGTTGAAGTCCTAACCTTCAGTACCTCGGAAGGTGACTATATTTGGAGATAGGGTCTTTAAAGAGGTAATTAAGATTAAATGAGGTAATTGGGGTGAATCCTAATTGATATGACTGGTGTCCTTATAAGAAGAGGAGCTTAGGGAAGATGGCAGAGTAGAAGCCGTTCACAAGCATGCTGCTCTCAAGGAAAAGATAGTAAATTGCAGGCAGATATCTCTTCTCAGAAGGAACATGTGAAACCCCAGAGAAGTGATGCAGGACACACACAGTGAAGAAGAAGGTAACAGGGTGATTCATGTGACAAGATTGAAGGGATCTGTGGGGAGGCATCTACATTTGAGAAAGATTAGAAGGACAGAATGCTGGGGTGCCATGCTCACCTGGACTGACTGGGGAGCTGCCTAGAGTCAGTGCAGAGTCATTGCACAGGAGAACAGGTGCAGCAAGGATCTGGTGGTTGCTGATCCTGGGTTTCTGCAGCTGACACCATCCTGAGCTCTCAGATGCACGGTGCCAGGTCTGCACAGGACTCAGGTTTACAACAGTAGCCTTCACATCACCTCCACCAGGCTGGGGAGGGAGCAGACCAAGCAGATTCTCCCCTGAGCTGTACCCTGTGACTGGAGCCAAGTGCCCCTCCCCTCCAGCATGGAAGGATCTGAGCAGAGGTGTTGCCTTGTTGCATGGGGTGCTACGGGCTTGATCTGGGAAGCTTTCAGTGACTGCCTCAATGGGACCTGGGGGTGGGGTGGGGGAATTCCATGGTCCCTGGGCCGCTGGAACCAAGCTCCGCCCATGCAACTTGGCATCCACAGTTCCCAACCTGGTGCAACAGTCTGCCACCTGTGCAGCCCTGCCTTCGTCCCCAAGTTTGGAACAGCCTGTACGGCCCCGATTTCGCAGGCCCTAGTTCTGGCTCTGAGGCTTTCACACTGAAGCCCAAGGCCCTGACTCTGTGGCTCCAGAGCTGCCAGGAGGTTCCAGATACCTCCCCTGAGATTACAGAGTTGTACCTGGACCTCCAGACCCCAATCCTGAGTCTCCACCACTGCTGCTGGGCTAATGGAACTGCCCTGAGGTCCAATGCCCTGCCAGGGAACCCCAGGCTCAAGCCACCATCACAATAGGATCTGGTTTGAGCAAATGCCCACAGCCTGTGCACCCACAACCGCTGCCTAGATAGCCTAACCCAGCTGTCATTTTCACCTCTGCAGGGAAAGCCCAGACAGAGCAATCCTTGCAACACAAGCCTTCATGGAGAGAGTCTCCCCCAGCCCCCAATTCGAACTTCCTGCAACAACCTGGGGGAACAACCCACCACCCTGCACAAAGATCATCCAGTGCTGGCTTGAACTATGGCAATCTCGGATGAATAGGACAAAACAGAAGAGCTGAACTACAGGCTTTTAGTGCATGCACTCCTCTCCTGCTGAATCAATACTTTAGAGTAGGGAAAAAGCGCCTCTAGGGACGTCCCATTCTTCTAATTAAACAAGAGAGTTCTCAGCAAAGGAAATCAGGTGCCCTGCATGCCTATTAGCCCTGAGTGGAGAAAAGAGGATTCAGATGAGAAGAAACCAGCAAAAGAAACCTTGCAACATGAAAAAGCAAAACAGTGTGACACCCCCAAGGGATCACAGTGCAGCTACAGTAGTGGACTCCAGCCACAAGGAAATTGCCAAAATGACAAAAATGGAATTCAGAATATGGATGGCAAATAAGATGAATGGAATTGAAAAGAAAGTTGAAAACCAACAAAAAGTAAAACAAACAAACAAACAAAACAGGAAATTGACGAAAGTTGCTAAAGAACTAGACAACATAAGAAAGGATGAAATAGAACTTAAGGAAAAGAAAGAGTCATTTAGGGAATTTCCAAACACAGCAGATAGCTTCAACAACAGACTAAACCAAGGAGAAGAAAGACTCTCAGAGCTTGAAGCAAGGCTTTGAGCTAACCCAGTTATTCAAAGAGGCAGAAAATAAAATTTTAAAAAATGAGTAATCACTTAGAGAAACACGGGATCATGTGAAGTGAACTAACATACTAACAATCTGCCCCCAATGCATGTGACCCCTTATTAGTTACACCACAACCTGCCCTAAGGCACGTGGCCCCTCCTTTAAAAGCCCATGATCTCCATTAGTTGGAGAGATGGATTAGAAGCAGCTTCTCCAGTTCTCCTGACAAGATGTCCTTCATCTTAAAAAATTTCTTTCTTCCTTGGCAATCCTCATTGTCTCAATAATTGGATCTTTGTGCAATGAGTAACTGGATCTAGATTGAACCCCCCTTGTGGTTTCAACAACAAAATTATTCAACCTCACTAAGCCTCAATTTCTTTTTTTGTAAAATACATATGATAATACTTACCATGTAGGGTTGCTGTGAAGATTAGATAATCTATATAGATAAACATTTTGCCCAATGCCTCCATAAATGTCAGCCATTTATTGTCAGAGTAAACTGCCTCACTTCCTGCATTGAAGGCTTCCCTTTTCTGATTTGCCATGCTAGCCACAGCAACAGAACAAACTTCTTTTCATTATTAGATTAAAATAGACCTTCCAGGGATAGGTTGTCAGCTTTTTTGTATGTCAACGTATCTTTTAAAAGATCTGTCATTGTATTCTTGTTTTTTTTAAGGCTAAGTCTACATGTTCTTGATCCAAATCACAAGTACCTTTGATAGGCAAAAAGATGCATTAAGTTTTTTAAAAATAGTCTAGAAAAGCCTGTCTTTCAGAAAAAAGTTACTATACTCAGACCAACTATCCAGATATCTCCCCATATATCTCACTGATGGATCTCCCAGCCTTTTTCCTATGTCACTGAATAATTATTGTTAGACTAATGTTCTAAATCCTGTGTTTTCTCATGCCACTTTTCTAAAAATTTATAGTTCCTATCTATCATTGACTACATACTGTCCAAATTTCTTTTCCGGGCTTTCCATAATTTGGTTCTTCTCTATATTTTCAACTTCAATTCTTCACTATTCCACAAAATAAAAAATATTACTATAAAGTAATAAGGCTTACTTAAAATTAAGCTAAATAAAATAATATCAAAATGAGTATTATCTATCAAGTTGATCATGTTTAGAAGCTTAATAATTCTCTCAGAGAACTGCATACTCTTTGTTCTCACCAGGTTGGTCCCTTTCCAAGAACTGGCCACAGATACTACAATCATGCCCTGTGACTCTTTTCCTCCTTCCTCTGCTGGCAAAGCTCTCAGCGTTGCTCACCTTCAATCTAAATTCTATCAATCCTTCAAAGACTCCTAGATACATAGAGGAGTTAATTGTTCAATTTCTCTTTTCTCTGAACTTCTATTGCACTTAATTTAGTAACACATTAAGTAGAACTTAATTCATCTTTGTCTCAGTACTTCTCCACAGGCAGATCTTAAACTACTTTAGATCAAGGATCTCAGTTATATATAATTACAGTAATATAGTACTTCCATATCTTTCATAGTACTTAGCATAATTCTGGATTTAATAAATATTTTTGAATTACTGGTTACTTCTTGTTATTTTTTAAGTTGAATATAAGAGTAAATTACAATATGATACTGTATATACCCCAGAATGTTGCATTTTTCTTCAAAAATAGTTTTTAAAAATTTATAAATAACCCCAAAAAACCCCATTTGTGATTACTATAATATTTTTGCCAATAAATCTGTTTGAGTAAACATTGGTGCTTATATTTGCTTATCAAAACATGAGGATAATATCACTTTTAAATAAAGTCTAAGTAATAAAGACTTAGACATTGACAGTGTTTCTACTCACCCTGTAGAAAGAGGAATTTTAAATTTATCAGTCTGTTAAGTTGTAGCTGGATTAAATTACAAATTCCATTGTAGCCCAAATGAAGAACTTCTAAACTGTGCATTATTGGAGGCAAATTTTCACTGCACATTGTATCTCTGAAACACATAGGTAGGTTTGAGGCCATAAACTTAATTTCAAACCAGCTATATCATAAAAAGACAATATGGTATGTTTTTACTATAAATTGAAGTTAATAAAGAAAACAATGAATTTATTAATATATCAGAATTAAGCTATAATATGTAGTCTCTTTGTGTTTTATATAATAATACTTTTAATTTTTTAAAACATTTTTATATGGTAAAGAATAAAAAAGTACATAAAGTGTTATAATGAAAAGCAATAGCTAACGCAATCAGACAAGAAAAAAGAAAGGCATCCAAATTGGAGAGGAATAAGTAAAACTGTCTTTATTTCTTTATTCTCAGATGACATGATCCTGTATTTAAAAAATCCTAAGGGATCCACCAAAAAACTAACAGCAAAGTCATAGGATAAAAGATTAATATGTAAAAATTAATTGAATTTCTACATACCAGCAATAAATAATCTGAAAATGAAATTAAGAAAACAGTTCTGTTCACAATAGTATAAAAAGGAATAAAACACTTCAGAATAAGTTTACCAAAAGTATTGCCAAATATATAGAGAGAAATCTATAAAACATTGCTGAGAGAAATTAATTAATATCTAAATATCTTCTCTCATAGCACTGCTAGTCCTGTATCCCACAGGTTTTGGTATGTTGTATTTTCATTCATTTCAAAAAATTTTTAAATTTCCACCTTTATTTCTTTGTTGACCTAGTTCACAGTCATGTTGTTTAATTTGCATGTATTTGTATAGTTTCTGAACTTCCTCTTTGTATGATTTAGTATGATTTTGTAGCTTTATTCCACTGTGGTCTGAAAAGCTACTTGATATTTAGAGTTCTAAAAATTTGTTAAGATTGTTTTGTGGCCTAAAATGTGGTCTATCTTGGAGAATGTTCCATGTGCTGATGAAAAGAAGGTATATGCTGTAGTTGTTGGGTGGAATGTTCTGTACATGTCTGTTAGGTCCATTTGCTCTAAAGTCCAATTTAAGTCCAATGTTTCTTTGTTGATTTTCTGTCTTGATATCAGTTTAGTGCTGTAAGTGGAATGCTGAAGTGCCCTGCTAATTTATTGTGTTGCTGTCTATATCTTTCTTTAGGTCTGATAATATTTGTTTTGTGAATCTAGGTGCTGCAATGTTGGGTACATATATATTTATGATCATTATATCCTCTTGCTGAATTGATCCCTTTATCATTATATAATGACCTTCTTTGTCGTTAACTGTTTTTGGTTTAAAGTTTGTTTTATCTGATATAAGTATAGCTACACCCACTTGCTTTTGATTTGTGTTTGCATGGAATATCTTCCACTCCTTTACTTTCAGTCTATATGTGTCTTTATGGGTAAGGTAAGTTTCTTGTAAGAACATATAGTTGGATCACCTTTCTTTATCCATTCTGCCAGTCTGTATCTTTTAACTGGAACATGTAATTCATTTATGTTCAAGATCAATATTGATATGTAATGTAAGGCTTTGTTTCTGTCATATTATTAGGTGATTTCTAGTTGTTTTATAAATTGTTTCTCTTTTTTTGTCTGTAGTTTGCTACACTTCTGTCATGTTACCATTTAATTCTTTTCTTCCTTTGTGTGATTGTTTTATAACACCTGTGAGTTTTATATTTTATGTGTTTTCATGATGGTGAATATTGACCTTTTATTCCTATGTTTAAGGCTCCTGTGAGCATTTTCTATATGACTATCTAATGGTGACAAATTCTATCAGAATTTGCTTGTCTGGGAAAGACTATTTCTTCTTCATTTATGAAGCTTATTCTGGTGGGATATAAAATTCTTGGCTGACAGTATTTTTTTCTTTTAGTATTTTGAAAATGCCATCCCATTGTCTTCTGGCTATAAGGTTTCTGCTGAGAGTTTTGCTGTTAGTCTGATGGGGCTTCCTTTATAAGTTACTAGACACTTTTCTCTTGCTAATTTTAAAAATCTCTCTTATGCTGTGACTTTAGTTATTCTGCTTATAGTATGCCATGGTGAAGTTCTTTTTGCAGTATATTTGCTTGGGGAACATTGGACCTCCTGTATGTGACTGTCTAACTCTCTTGCTAGTCTTGGGAAACTTTCATTGATTATTTCCTTAAATTAGGTTTCTAAACTTTTTGATCTCTCTTCTCACTTGGGAATACCGATAACTTGTAAGTTCAGTCACTTTATTTAGTCCTAGACATCTTGAATGCTTTGCACATTCTTTTTTATTCTTTTTTCCTTATTTTTGTTTGACTGGGTTATTTCAAAATACCTGTCTTCATGTTCTCAGATTCTTTCTTGGTTTAACATGTTTTTGAAGCTTTCAATGTGTTCTGTATTTCCTTAAATTAATTTTTTAGCTCTAGAATTTGGTTTTTTTTAAAGATATCAATCTACTTGGTAAATTCTCATTCATATCCTAAATTGATTTTCTGATTTCTTTGTATTGTTTTTTCTTGCATCTCTTGAGCTTCTGTAGAATCAATATTTGGAATCCTTTATCTGGCATTATGAGGAATTCTGTTTGATTGTGATCTATTACTGGAAAAAAATTGTTGTAGTCCTTTGGTGGTATCATTTTCTTGATTTTTCATGTTTCCTATGTCTTTCCATTGATATCTTAGCATATGATGTGGCAGTCACTTGTTCTATTTTTTTGGAATTGTTGTTGAAGGGGAGAATTTTTCCCTGAAGATGTATGTATGTTGTTGGTTGAGTAGGACACTTTGGCTTTGATTTTGGGTACCTGTGGTAGTGTGGTCTTTATATGGTTTCTTAGGCAGATACCATTTATCCTTAGTACACTGGGTCAGTGGTATCTGTGATTTCCTGGGTGGCTTAGGGAACAGTTATTAGTTGAGGCTGTGGTGAAGTTTTGCTGGGACTTGAATGTAAGATGAACTAGTCTTTGGGCCCCAGTGGTGGAAGCAGTGGGCTAAGTATGCCTGATTTTAGGACCTAGGGCAGATTATGTTGGCAATGGTGTTAGTGCATCCTATGGGGCCAATTCTTGGGCATTTAGGAGGAAGCTTGCTTAGAGCTAGTAGTTGAAGCAGAGGGGAGGTGTGTGGTGAGTGGGAAGGTTCTCAAGCCCCAGAGCAAGCTGGTGTGCAGTGTGAGGTGGTAGTGACGGTGAAGCCAACCATGAGGACCCAACTGGTTTGTGTTAGTATTACTGGTAGCTACAATGGATTGGGCAGGTTAGTCTGCAGTCCCATAGCTGCCGGTAACAAGGTGGTAATATTGTCCAAATGTGATTAGGAAAACTTGGTCTCCCCTTTCCATTCCTGGCTAGGTGGCAGCTGCAGCCATGTTACCTTGAACTCAGGCTGAGGGTGGGGCATGGCTCATTAAACTCTCGAAATGGTGATGGCTGTGGGCTTGCAATCAGGAGAGCAGGGGATTAACTGCTTTTTAAATTCCCAGCCAAAATTATTTGTAATTCTAAAAATCAAGGGTAGTACCTGTTTGTTTTTAAAGAGCCTTGCTGTCCATAGCCACTTGAAGCAACTTTCTGGTAGAGTAGTTGTCTGTTGGTTAAATGAGTCTGAGGCTTTACTCTGGGCATGATTGATTCAATATGATTATAGTTGAGGCATAAGACCTATAGAAAGAATATCTTACTAATCAGACATCCTAGAAACTATTAAAAATGGTAGAGATAAAATATATAATGTATCATATAATTTAATACCATATTAATGTTAAAAATAACAAATTTTTATATACAAAATTATTGGATTTATTTTTGAAATTTTTTTGAGACACGGTTTTGCTTCTCTTACCTGGGCAACATGCATAGCTCACAGCAACCTCAAACTCCTGGGCTCAAGCAATCCTCCTGCCTCAGCATCCCAAGTATCTGGGACTACAGGCATGCCTGGCTAATTTTTAAACTTGTTTTATAGAGATAGGGTCTTGGTATGTTGCCTAGGCTGGTATTCAACTCCTGCCCTCTGATGATCCTTCCACCTTTGCCTCCCAAAGAGCTAGGAGTACAGGCATAAGCCATTGCATCTGGCCTGAATGTGTTTTTGATTATCTGACATGCTGGGAAATTACAACACTTCAGATAAAATAATGGAGATCCTAGAAAGCTACTCAACTTTCTCAGTCTGCACTCCTGATCTCTCCAAGCCCAATCAGGGATAAAATAACCTCTTAGTGGAAGAGACTAAGTGTTTCCCTATGTTTAAATGGCCGTAGTAGATGCCTGAGTCAAGGCAATAGGAAAGGAGGCAATGAGGCTGCCTTTAAGAACCTTAGTATCTTCAACTTCGTTCCATACCTGCTCACTATAGAGGCAGCCTTCCATCCTATCTCCTACGGCAGAATAAAATTTATAGCAGATAAAACAATCACAGAAAACTGAAGTCAAACCAAACTAACTTTGGAAGCTAATACTTTTTCTTGCTTAGCAAAAAGCACAACAACAAAAAAAACCTTTCAGGAATAATTTCTCTAGTTTAATAACATGGAAATACATTTTAGTCCAAAGTAAAAAAGATAACAACTTTTATTGAAAAGCTTGAAATTAAAAAAAAAATTGTGAGTGACTCACCTTCACATTAGGCAGATAGATTAATCCACTAAATGAGGTAAGATTATTGTTCTGTAGATTCACATTACATACATTTCTAAACTGATCAACTGGAATCAAATCCACAGTTCTGAATTTAGACAAAGCAAATATAGTTATTATTTTAATAGGATAGGAAAAATGTAGGAAAGGGTGAGTTATTCCATGTATAATCTCCAAAGGCATTAAAAAAATCTCATCTGACAAATTCTGTGAAAGGTAATTGCCTTTAATGTGAAATTTATGGGTCAACTTATCAGCTAAATACACATTTTTGTTGGGCACATATGTAAGAAAATGATATAGAATTTGATTGCTTTCAAAAACACATCTATTGCCACATAAACATAGCACTATCATAAAAAATATAAAATAAATCTCTCCAACTTCTTTATAAATTCACATACATGTTCATGAAATCATAATGAAGTTGATAAAGTAAATCATAAGATGCTCATGCTATAAACATCCGAGGGTATATGTGAAGTAGGTTATTTCTGAAATGCCAGGAAAGGGTTAGAGATGGGAGAGCAAAAGAAAAGCAGGTAAGGTCTTTGAAAAGAGAGTTTTCTATGGGATCTCCTGAAACTTCTATGGCATTCCACATTGTAAGAATGTTTTGGTAATTAAAGAGAATGCTTGATTCCTAGATCCTAGCTACATAACTGTTCTACCTTCACTTGAGCCATAGCAGAGAGGAGGATAATGGCAAATCACCTTTCCCTATTCACTTCTTTAAATATATCCTAAACTTGAAGTTACAATTATGACATACTTTTATCCATTAATAAGTCATTCATTCACTCAACATATTTTCATTAGTATTTCCTAAGTGCAGACAGTGTGTTTGGAATGGCTACAACAAATATGAAAGAAACTCTTTCTACCCTCAAGAAGTGGGAGCCAGAAAAACTAAAATAAAGTTGAAAAATGCTATACTAGGAGTAGGTGTAATGGAATTTCAGGGAAAGAAAACCTATTTAAGGAAGTCAAGGATGACATCACAGAGGAGAAAAATCTTGGGATGACACTTACAGGTATTTGTCAGGCAAATTGGGAGAAAAGAGTTCCAGGCAGTATATCAGGCACAAACAGAGGCAGAAACAAACATGAAACATGAAACAGCATTTTATGATTGAGACTCAGTAACTAGAATATTTCAGAATTTCTGAAGTATAAATTGTCATGGGCAGTAAAGATAAGGTTTACAAGAGATAAAAATGGATCGGTAATTAAGGGTCTTCTGTGTCACACAAAGGAATTTTAAATTTTCTTTTGTAAATAATGGAAAGCTACTGAACAATGTTGAGAAGGGAAATAATCTGATAAAACTTGCATCTTAGAAGATACTATGCATATTAGATGGGTTTTCAAGGAAGGTTTATATAAGACAAACAATGAAAAATTGCCAACCTAGGCCAATGGCTATGACTGCAGAAAGAAGGAATATGAGACATACTGAAGAACTTAGTGATAACTGAAAATGTAGGACAAAGAAAAGAAAGAAATGACTACGATTTTTCTCAAATTTTTTTGGCCTTGGCAACAGCAGGCAGATGTCTCCTAGGTGCTATCCAGAGAGCAATTGAATATTCAGGTTAGGACAATACCAGATAGTAAGAACTCATAAAGAAAACTCAGGAAGTTTACAGAAAAATTGAAAATGTGAAATTACAGGGGGAAAAAAGATAAGTACGATGAAGGAGGAGTCAACATTCTTATATGACTCAGAGAGGTCAAGTTAGATAAGAACTAAAAACAATCCACTGTGTTTGTCAACCAGGAGGACAATGATGACATTTGTGAGAATAGTATCACAGAAATGTGGCAGTAGAAATAAGATTGCATTGGATAAGAGTGATAAAATGTGAGGAGCAAATCTAGTATGTTCTAACTTTAAAAACTTGGTTGTGAAAGAAAAGAGAAACAGAAAATCTTAGAAAGAAATATATGACATGTTAAATCATAGTCTCTGATAATAAAAATTATTAATGCATTTAAATGGTGGTAAAGTTAGCATGAGATATTGAAGTAGGGTAGATGATTTTCTGAATTATTGGTTATATTTAAATAAGATGTATGATTTCATTATGAACTTCAGAAAAATTTTAATTACATATTTGATTATAATGTCAAAAAGCATATAATAAAATGATTGTACCTGATAGATGATGAAGTCCAATTTAGTTCTTGCATTTCGGTGAAAGTGGAATGTCCTTGTCGTTCTGCAATCATGTCAGAAGTTAGTCTGCCACCAAACAAATCTTTTGCATTCTCAGTCTCTGGTGGTTCCTATGTGAAGACATTTAGAAAATAATGTCCTTACAAATGACTAAATCACATTAATTCTCTGGTTTCAGGTAAAATGGGGTAGACTCATTTCTCTCTATTCCTCCTACTAAGTACAGCTAAAACCTCTACACATTATATATAAGACAAACATAAAAATACTGAAAGGTGTAGAGAAGAAAGCAACCAGCTGGGAACTTGGGACTTGAGGAATGATACCCTGGATTTTCTTTTTGCATACATGCCAGAGTGGGTGCTGGAGAAGCCAGGAACTCAGAAATATCAACAAGAGAAAACAAGACAAAGTCCACAAAAAAGGCCTGCTTTCTTTAGTCAAAAGATCAGAAAAGAGGAAGCCTAGCAAAATAGAAAACTTTTAGACAATAACATGTCTACTCCAGCTAAACACCACATAATAAACTGTGGCCCCAACTCCATCCCTACCAGTAAAAGCAGAATAGGCTGCTTAGACTTTCACCTTAGCCCATCTGTAACAAGGCAATCCTCCACCATCCGCTTGCTGAGTTTGAGCCTGAACTTTGATTTTGATCCCTTCCCAGCAGTAATGCACTCCCATACCACCCCTCCACACACGTTTTACTGAAGACCACATGGGAAGCCTGGATTCCCACTTCCACCTGGTAATAATGAGATGTCCTTGGACCATTAATGAGGCATTCCTGCCTCTCCTAGCCAGGATGAGTCAGTGAAGATCTATCGGGAACAGTAGCAAAGAGCTCCTCCCTCCCCATCCTGGCCAGAGTGAATCAATGGTGATAAGAATGATGTCCTTCCCAAGCCTAGTGGTTAATGAAACACACACCTCTAGGTTGTTAACAGAGGCCAAGTGGAGGAACTTGGACTTCTACCTCCCACCTGACAGCAACAAAGTGGTGCCCCATCTTCTCACTGGTGTAGCATCAAGGGAGGCTTGCTAAAATAGAAGATTTAAATAAGATCCACAGTCTATAACACAAACCCAAAATGTCCAGAATAAAATAGAAAAAATCTACCATCATGCTAAGAACCAAGAAAATCTCAATTTGAATGTGAAAAGGCAATCAACAGGCACCAACTCTGAAATGGCACAGATATTATTAATTATCTGGCAAGGATTTTAAAGCAGCCATCATAAAAATGCTTCAACAAGCAATTAAAAACATACTTGAAACAAATATGCTCAATAGCAGAATGAAGAGTATAAAGAATCAGTGAACTTGAAGAAAGAACAATAGAAATTACGCAATATGAATAAAAGAGAGAAAATAGACTTTAGAAAAATGAGCTTCACCTTACCAAGATGGATCATATCCTGGACTTGTGGGACCATAACAAAAGATTTAATGTTAGTATCACTGGATTCATAGAAAGAGAGGAGAAATGGGGGGGAGGGGGTGAGCTGAACAAGTATTTGAAGAAATAATAGCTGAAAATTGCCCAAATTTGGCAAAAGACATAAACCTACAGATTCAAGAAGCTGAGCACAGCCCAAACAGGAACCCCAGCCCCCAAATCCATGGAGGACACATAATCATAATCAAAGTTCTGAAAACTAATGACAGAAAAATTATGAAAGCATTGAGAGAGGAATGAAATTCTACCCTTAAGGGGGAAACAATTTGAATGACAGTAGCTTTCTATTCAGAAGCCATGGAAATCAGAGGATGTGACACAACATTTTGATGAAAGCAAAATGTCAACCCAGAATCTTACATCCGGAGAAATTATCATTCAGAAACTAAAGGGGAAATCAAGGTGGAGAAAATCTAAACAAATTGTCAGCAGCAGACCTGCCTTAAAAGATGGCTAAAGAAGTTCTCGAAGCAGGAAAAAAATAAACTTTTCTTCTCCTGAGTTTTCTAAATTATCTTTGGTTGAAGTAAAAATGTATAATATTGTCTGATGTGGTTCTTAATATATATGGAGGAAATATTTAAGACAATTATAAACAGGGGAGGAAAAATAGACTTAAAGGCAAGTAAGATTTCTACACTTCACTCAAACTCCAATAGACTATAATAGGTTATGTATATATATTGTAACACCTAGAATAACCACTAAAAAATCTATATGAAGAGATACACTAAAAACTATAGATAAATAAAAATATAATTCTAAAAATTGTTCAAGTAGCCCATAGGAAGACATGAAAAAGAAAACAGAAAAAAGGTGAACAGAGGAAACAAACATAAAATAAAAAAATAAAATAACAGATTTAAGCCCTAACATGTCAATAACTGTATTAAATGTAAACAGTCTTCATTCATCAATTAAAAGGTAGAAATTAGCAATCATTAAAAAACATGATCCAACTGTATATTACCAACAAGAAACTCACTTCAAATACAGGGACATATGCAGGTCAGAAGTAAAAGGATGGCATAAGATTACCACACAAACATTAATTAAAAGAAAGCAGGAATGGCTACATTAACCATGGATAAAGTAGACTTCAAAGAAAATTATCAGAGACAGAGAAAGACATTACATACTGATAAAAGGGTCAATCCACCAAGAAGATGTTAACAATCCGAAATGTGTATGCACCAAACAACAGAGATGCAAAATATGTGAGGCTACAGCCTCCAGTTATTATATCAAAAGTAATCTAGGTGTTGCTGTGAATGTATTTTGCAGGTATAATTAAAGCTCCTAATTTGTTGACTTCCAATTAGGAGATCATGGAAAATCTGGATGGGACTGATTCAAGCAATTGCAAGGCCTTAAAAGCAGAGCTGAGGCTTTCTGAAAGAAAGAATTTTCCTTAAAAATTCCACCTATGAACAGAAGCTTTGTTTCATGCCTTTGAGTGCCAGCCTGCCCACAATCTTCCCTTCCTGATGGCCTGACCTGTGGATTTTGGGCTTGCTTAGGGAGCCCCCACAATTATTAAGATACATAGATATATGTATCTCATACTAGCTCTGCTTCTCTGGTTGAATCCCAAATAACACAATCTCAAAATAAGTTTAAAAAACATTAACTCAGCTTTAGAAATACTGTAGCTTTTGCATTTTTCATACATTGGATTAGTGTCCTTCTAAATTGGAAGCTGACAAAGTTTTTCTGTACTTTTCCTGTAAAAAGGCAGTCAATATTTTAGGCTTTGTGGACGATAGGTTCTCTGTTACAACTATTTAATTTTGCCATTGTAGTGTAAAAGCAGTCACAGACTATATATAAACAAAGAGGCATGAATGTGTTCCAGTAAGATTTTATTTACAAAAACAGGTGGCAGGCCACATTTGGCCCAAAGGCCATAGTTTGCCAACCTATTTTAGTCAAATGGCTTGACCTTGACTTAAATAAAACTGATGTCATTCTGTTTTTACTCAAACTTCCTTCTTTTTTTGTACTCCATTAAAACTTCATATCTGAATTGAGAGTATGTATTCTCAATGTAAAAAAATTAACTTTTAAAAATAGGAGTATGTAGGAAGAGGAGATAAAATGAAAACACAACTACCCAGACTGCTCTTTGGCTCTTCGTAGTCTCTGTCCTCCCTTGGTTTCTACTCCTACTCCAAAGAAGGCAATGTGATTATATGAGAGTTTGGACAGAGAATGAGTCTCAGCTGTGCATGATTTGCCATTGAAGTGTCACAGTCATGTAACTTCTCTGAAGTTCTCTGTGCTCATCCATAACTAAAGGATTTAGACTATGTCATTTGTAAAGTCCATTTACATCTCAGACACTCTAGGATTATATTGCTCGTTTACCTCCCTCTGCACCCACTTTTCATAGCTTCTTTTTCTATGTTTCATAAGTAAAAGTATTAAATCCTCACTTAGATTACTTTCTCTACTCTCTTTCCTTAGACAATCATGTGTCTGCTTTTGGTTTTAACTATCAACCCTCTTCAAATTACTTCTAAGTCTACACAAGTGTAAAGTAAATTTTCATATCTAAATTTAGTCCCATAATTTTGACTGCCTGCTTGATATCACAAGTCAGACGATCTACTGTCATATAAAACTCCTTGTCTAATACTAATCATCTTATTCCTGAAAATTGCTTTTCTTCTTGTGTTCATATTCTGTTATGATATCTTTTATCAGTATAGACTCAAACCTTGTAGACATCTTTTACTCTTCCTTTTCCTTGTCTTTCAAATCCAATGCATTTCCATTACCTCTCATGTAAAGTCTAAATTCTTCAGTCTAGTCTTCATGTCTCATTATTAATTCATATATTTATATTCTGCTTCATTTCACAAAGAACTTGTGGCAGCTTATAAGAAACACACATCATCAAATAGTAAAATTCAAATCATACATAATGAAAATCAAGACCAGGAACAATATAAATTAGAATTTATAAAAACTAGGGTTAGAGACCCTAGGACAGACCCTAAGAACCTATAGTGTTTTTAATTTCATAAATTTGGCCCTGAGTTTTGAGGTAGTCAAAATGAAAAGGAAAGTAATTAAATAATACTCATTATCAGAGAGCAGAACATAACTCTTCCTCAGGGGAAAATGTTTTTCCTACACTTATTTCTAAAAGTACTTTCTCATGTGGCCCTGCAAATGAGGGCACAGAGAAATAGGAAAGATAAAACCTTCAACATCTTTAGAGTATATGCAATACTAATTCATAAGACTATTTTTAAAATATCCCTCAATGAAAGCTAACAACTGTTAATAAATAAAACCCAGCATACAAGATTCTAGGGAACTTGTGTACGTTGGAGTGAGAATGTTTTACTCTTCATTCTTGGGAGGGTCCTGAAAAAAGTAGTGCTGGGATTAGTAATCTTTTCAGAGTACCTCAGAGTACCAAATAACCATGAACTGTCTTTCAATTTTCTAGTTTTATTGTCTGATGGAGCTAGGCAACATTGCACAGGGAAACCTTTTATTCTTTGCACATTTTTCACGTACTTACGTTGTTACGTGGAAATCAGGAGCCCTGTATGAACTTGCTTGTTATAGAAATCAAGTCTCTGGATGTTGCTTTCACATTGGGTCCTAAGTTCTGTGTCTACTTTTCTTTACAGCTCACTACACTTGTTGGTTGAAGTATATTTTTCTTAATTGTTAACAACTATATTTTTCCAGAAAATAGGAAGCTCTTTTTAGGTCCAAGAGGATGGTAGGGCTCCAGAGCATAGTTTTTCTATACTGTCTCATAAAATTGTGCTCTTTACTTGTTAGCCATTAAATTCAGTGGGTTCAGCCATAAGCAGAATCTTCTTTCCCCTTCTACCTCCATTCAGACAATTAAGAATTAGCCAGATGAGAAAAATTTAAGACCAATTATAATCTAAAATGAGCTTTGGAGACCTGGATTGAATAGGCATAGTATGTTTGGGTATCATGCTAGTGATAAAGCAGTGTTCAAAATGATTATGGCATATGCATATGTGAATACACAGCTTGAACTAAATGCTCTAAGTGATAAAACAACTTACAATTGAGATTCCATCCAAAGCTTTCAGTTCTGGAAGATGAAATATTACAAACAACCGGTAGTTTTCTTGATTCCATACAACAACATTTCCATGCATGTCTAGAATGACCAAGTTGCATAAACCCTAAGGTAATAAAAATACATATTTTATATATGTATATATAAAGCACTCCACTAAGTTTTTATTTTCTTTAAGAGGTTAACCATCCTTTAATTTTAATATTTGAATTATCTATCATTTCACAGGATTTGAATGCTTTTGAGTATACTTTTAAGTGCAAAGGTTACCCTTTTAGACCACTAAAGCATAATTTTGTACAATATTTCAATAGTCTATGTTATATGATTATAATCCCTTTTAGGATATTGGTGCCAAATATATTATCTGCCAGTGGTAGGGTTTAGAGGGAACTTTGCTATGTTTAAGACAATATGCTTTGTTTATGGAATTACGGCCTAGTAAATGTTATGTATACATGTGTATAGATATAACAGGAATAAAAGACATTGCCATTTGGAGATTCCTCAAAGAGCTAAAAATAGAAATATGATTCAACCCAGCAATAGCATTATTAGGCATCTACTCAAAAGAGCATAATTCATTCTATAATAAAGACATCTGCACCTGAATGTTTATGGCAGCACAATTCACTATTGCCAGGTCGTGGAAACATCTCAAGTGCCTGTCAATTCATGAGTGGATTATTAAAATTTGGCATATGTTTACAAAGGAATACTACTCAATTTTAAGAAACGACAGTGAGTTAGCACCACTTATATTATCCTGGATTAAGCTTGAGCCCATTATTCGAAGTGAGGTGACACAAGACTGGAAGAATGGGCTCCACATGTACTCGCCATCAAATTGGTACTGAAGGATTAACACTACGATACTCAAATGGTGGTGGTGTTCACCAGGGTTTCGGGGGTTAGGGGATAGATCCACATCTGAGGGATGCGGGGAGTACTGTGGAGGGGAGGGGCATGCTTGAAATGTAGTTGGGGATGGGACTTAGGGGTCTCAATAGGGGGAAGGAAATGTTCTGATTTGTGTGAATAGCAGTACAACTTAGTAAATTTACTAATAATCATTTAATTGTACACTAAAAATGAATTAATTGCATGATATGTAAATTATACTTCAATAAAGTTGTTAATAAAAAAAAAAAGACACTGCCATTTGAAAAGGGATAAAACTGAAGTGCTTCTACCTTCTGAAGGGTAGCAGAATTCATCTTAAGGGAAAATGTGCTTTCTTATTAGACCAGACAGTTTGATATGTCTTTGTTGTGAAGGAAGGGTCCTGAGTAGGTATGGAAGGGAGAGGTTAAGACAGGACTGAATAAAGCTACTGTGCATAATAATGTAAAATGGCTTATTTTTGTTGCTGAAATTGTTGTTGATTAGGTTGCCTCTATTGCTCTAGAAGTAGTAGTTATATTCGGGGAAAAAAATAGGGAGAAGGAAAGATAGGGAATGGACACATATTTTTAGTAGGAGATAAAGTTCTAGCAATGTGGTACAGCAAAAGGAAAGGCCAGTGTAAGACTCACAGTGTTAGGAAATGGTCATTGAACTTCATAAACAATGAATTCACACATTACATTTGACATAAATTCCTATTCTGTGTAGTAGAAACCCTCTATTTTGTTCAAACCTTTAGTAAATTCTGTTACACAGTAGCCTTGAATTAGTGGTTTCTTTGGGAGAATTAAAGAAAACAAATCTGAGCAAAGGTGACTTGAGTTTGGGCCACTGGTAAGAACAGTGAGAGATAATCAAGAATTGTACTGAGAACAGGAGAATGTTAAAGAATCCTACTCCTCAACAAGGCTGGGGACTAGTTGGAAATATTTAAGAAGGCACCAGGTTAGGAGGCATGGGTTTGGGTTATTTTACCTGAGTATTTTTTAAAAAGTTACCCCATAAAGTTGTCAAATTGGGGGCATTATGGATATTCATACATATGTTTGTACATATACATAAATTGAATGCAAATGCATTTTAATAAACCTTGTTATTCTTAATTTTCTTGTTATACTTTTCTACATTTTCCAAATTCTGTACAGTGAACGTGCATTACATTCATAGTATAAAGAAACAATAAATAGTTTTTTAAAAAACAGAAATTACTACCCCAGATGGTCACCTTTAAATTGTAGATCTCCTGATTGACAGCAACATAGTTATTGCTTACGTATAATTCAACTAGAGTAAAAGTTTTTTGTAACCCACTCAAAGATGTGATTCTGTTGTTCTCAAGAGAAAGGAAGTGAAGATGAAGCATGTTATCAAAAGTATGCTTTTCCAAACCAGTAAGAAGATTATTATTTATGCTGAGCCGGGTTAATTTAGTCAGCTTGGAAATACCTAGAAAAATAAACAAATCCAAGAAAAGATTCAGATAGCACTAAAAGGTTAATTAAAAAAAATAACTGGCTGGTAATTTTATTGTTAATCAAATGGCTAAGTTCAAATAGCTTTGAGAATGCTATAATATTAACCATCATTATTTTTTATTTTGTTTCAGAAGGATATAATCTTGTATATAAAGTCCTATCTCATACGTTAAATTCCAATTTTGGATTTCTAAGTAGATTCATTCTTCTTAGGTGTTAAGGAAAGGCATTACGTAGAAAATACTGAATTTCTCTTTCACATAACCTTTACATGATATAATTAATTAGGATATTTACCATCATGACAACTCAAGGATCTCCAAACTCAAAATAATCACCAGCCCTTATTTTAAAACATTAAGAGTAAGGAACTAGAGTACAAATCTGGAAAGTAGTACTCATTATGGTATCATTTATATTAAAAAGAATCATTTAGACTACTTCTACCTTTGTATGCTTAGATGTACCCTAAGACAGAAGTTTAGCAAATGGGATCTCTTACCACAATCTAACTCCTCTGTATATTATGTACTGTAGGTACTTCATAACTAACTGTAGGCAGGATGGTGCAGGTAAAAGATAAAAACTTTAGAGTCATAGCTGGTTTCAAATGTATCACTACTAGATTTGGGACCATAGGTAAATTATATAATCTCTGAGCCTCAGTTTACTCATCCATAAAGTGTACATACTGAAATCTGCTATGAAATTAAATGGAATAATGTTTGAAAAGCATCAGTTATAGCTTTTGGCAAATAATTGTTCCTCCATAAATTTTATGTGTGATCCCCTTTCACAACAGCCTCTATCGTGGAACTATGTAAGCTGAAAGTAAAACAATCTAGGGCAAGCTAGGATAAAACCATCAAAGCAAAAATCATTAAGTGGATATTAAAGCAACCCAGGAGAAAAATAAAGAGAAAAATAAGACAAATTTCTGTTAAATTTTACAGGAGTGGCTATCTTCTCTGAAAAGTAGGTGTAAGAAAAATAAGAAAAAAAGGGAGGGTTTTTTCCCTTTAATAGATTTTATAGAGGGAAATGAAAGGGAAATAGAGTTCTCAGTTGTATATACAAAGCAAAACTAACTTCCAACTGTATAAGAACAAAAGACTGGTAATGATTTTAGACACAGATGCCTAAGCTGACTTCAGGTTTACTCAACTGAAATCAACAGAGGAGAGGTCTGTGAATCTGTATCCCAAGTGATTTTTATGACCAAGAAAATTTCAGAAACATATTATTAGTAGCCATTAAAATAAATATAACAAAATTGCTATACATGCTGTTTTTAAAGATGTTTAATATTTGATTTTATATATAATTCTTTAAATCAAATTTTTTATTTTATGAAAAATATAGTGTACACGCATGCTAAAAATAATCCAATTAAAAAGTGAATAAAGTATAAATTATCATTTTTCCAGCCATGATTTCTAGTTCTTACCTTTCCTCCTTTACAAGGACAACTACGTTACCAAAATGCACATACAGAAATATTGTGGGGTGTGTGTATACACACACACACACACACACACACACACACACACATATATATATTCTCCTTTTCAAATGGTGCACACTTGTGGGCATATTATTTTTTAATTCCTGGGAATTAGTTACCCCTTTGAGTAGATGGAAAGGGAAAATAGGAGAAAGTTGTTAGCAAGTCATGGAAGGTTTCTTTCAATTTCTTTCCAAGTTCCAAGCATTAAATGAGGGTAAGAATAAAATAAAGCTGGGAAGGAGTCAGAAAATATTTCACTTAATATATACCCTCTTAACTCATGATTTTTAGCTGCATATAAGCATAAACCCAAAAGAAGTGAAGAATCTAAGAAGCTTGGAAGCAGGAAGGGAAGAAGAGTCTTTTTTATTCTCTCTGGTCCAGAAAGATATGTTTTAATACTGAATTTTAAATAATCAAATAAAACATATTATATTGGTCTCAATATTGAGACATTACTAAAGCTGCTTAAATTGTACTTTTATTTAGATTCACACAAAAGGTTATAGGTAGTATATTTAATTTTCAGCCTCTAATGAATATAATTTTAATTTTTGTTAAAAATCTTCAAATTTCCAAATATGACCTTAATTATATATTTTGAAAAATGAAGTGGTCTCCTTTATCTTTTTCAAAAGCATACCTCATTCATTCATTTATTCAACTTTACAGATATTAGTGACTCCCCAGTTTCTATGTGCTAGGTTTGGTAACAGACTGTAAACTGGCACAGAGGAGAAGAGAGAGAAGGCAGAGGAGGTGAAAGGCAGCTTGCTGGGGCTGATTATATATATATAGCAGTCAGTCACAAATCCTACTCATAGGTATTTATTTATTTTTAATTATTTAATTTGACAGATAATATTATATGTATTTATCTTACAAAACATGATGTTTTGAAGTATATACATTACGAAATGGCTAAATCTAGCTAATCAATAATTGCATTACCTCACATAGGTATTTAGAATACTCTGCCATAAACCTTCTTGGAACTCCTCTGGAAATCTTCCTCTTCAAAAAATCTGTTCTCTGTGTTTTTAATTTTTTGCTCTGGTGTTTGGACATTCATATTTTGAGACCTCAAAGTTCTCAAGTTTCTTACCTTCTATCTTTGAGATGCAGTTTCTGTCTAATATGAGTTCTTCCAAATTAACACAGCATTCCAAGCCTTCCATTTTAGTGAGGTTATTGTTGCTGAATGATGCCCATTTCAAATTTTCCAATTTTTCTAAATTTGTGATTTCAAAGAGATGCTGTCCATCGAAATTTAAGGCAGTTATCTGTAGAATAATTCACATTGCATGTTACTTCTGTATCTTATAAGTAAATTCAATCAATGTTATAAGATTTTAAAAAGGCTAATGAATTAATTCAAATGTGAGAAGTAAACAGCAAAAGAATTCCTTCAGAGACTACAGATATTATGAAGCTCTTAGTTTATAAAAAAGTAAAATTTGACAAGACTATAACTCCAAGAAGGACTTATATGATATTATTTGACACTGTGATATGCTAGTCAGAGTCCCACTGCAGTGAAGGACTTGTCCCAGCTGCTGGGAGTGCTGCTGGCAGAAAGCCTTCAGCTGTCAGCCTTTCTGCTGAGAGAGCTGCTTTGCCCAAGGTCACACTCCTTCCCAGGTTGGCCCACAGCCAATGATAGAGAGATATAAGGGCCTGACCATCTCAGCCCAACTTGAGACAAATTTAAAGGGCCATTCTAATTCCAGAACTTGCTATGGGGTCAGCCAAGGCTGTCATTAGGCCTTCATTGCAGCTCTCTATATATGTCCCATAATAAAAATAATGCCACTAATAGCTTCCATTTTCAAGGGTCAGCTTCACTTAGCCCCAGTTTCTATCTTTGGCAAGAGGTATAAGGGCACCTAATGCAGCAAGAAGCTGCTGGTACTCTATAACCTTTTCCCTTATCCTTGGCTGAATTCTGTCCAGTTCCCCTATTCTCTTTCCAATATTCCTGATCTCCTGCCACTCAAAATTGGGCTTGCTCTCTGGCTCTGAACCTTTAAAGTTTGCTTGCCTTCAGTTTGTAGTGTTCCTTTATCCTAAATCTCCACGTTATGGTTTACAACAGTCAAGGCCTAACCTCTGTACCATGACAACTCATAACTTGATCTCCCTATTTTCATGTTTTGGAATGTGGTAAATTTATTACTTTTTTCCTAATAATAACATTGGTGTTTTTAATTTTTTCCCAACTTGATTGAGATATAATTGACAATTTACAATTGTATATATTTAAAGTATACAACTTGATTTGATATAGGTATATATTGTGAATTAAATACTCCATGATCTCTATACGTGAATTCTCAATAGTCAAACTCATAGAAACAGAGACAAGAATGGTGGTTGCCAGGGACTGGGAGCTGGGAGAAATGGAGAGACATTAGTCAGGAGGTACAAAGTTTCAGTTATGCAAGATAAGTGAGTTCTGGAGATCTAATGTACAACACTATGACAGTACTATACTGCATACTTGAAATTTGCTAAGAGGGTAGATCTTAAGTGTTCCCTCTCTATTTTAATTCACCTCCTCCAGTTTTCTGCTCCTTACCTATCTGTGCCTTCTTGACAATACACAGACCAATGGTGATTAAAATATCGATTTAAATTAAACTTTTACATTAGATTTAATAAAATTGGCCTTTACCTTCAAGTACCAGTTTCCACTCAGATGTAAATGTGGTCCTATCTTTGAATTCTGTGTCAGAATTTTGGCAGAAGGCCATACACTAAGTGTCCGTGGTCTCTCCCCTTTAGTACTAGAATGCCGTAAGAGAGATAACTAATGAAACAAAAAAATAGGTGAATAAAGGAAATAGCATATAGAGGTTATTTACATATAGTTAAAAGTATTGTTTACTAGGGAAGATGAGTGGTCCAATAAATAATTTTAAAATGTAATATTTCCTTTGCCTTAAAATGTTTTCAAGATCTAGATACATTTTAATTATTTACTCTTTTATTGTTTTAGCAGATATTGAAACATTACAAGATAACATTTGTAAAACTGAAAGGATTACTATAACATGAACACCCACATAGTCTACCCATGAAATCCCAAGCTCCCTTGGGCCCCATCCTAAGTCTTTTCCTCTCTTTCCCCTTAGAAGTGATAACTATTTCAATTTTTTTTGTCTACCATTCACTTGCTTTCTTTATAGTCCTATAGTTGTATTCATAAAAATATATTATTTAGTCATGTACTCATTTGAACTTTATGTAAATTGAATAATATATATGTATTCTTCTATGACTTGCTTTTTTTGCTCAATGTCATATTCATGAGATTCTTCAATGCTTCTGTATGTAGCTATAGTTTATTCACATGTCACTGCTGTATAGTATTCCCTTAATAATTTTCCTGTCAATGAGCATTGGGGTTGATTCAGTTTTTGCTATTATAAATACTGCTGTCATAAATATTCCTGTGCATGTCTCATGGTATATAAATGCAAGAGTTTCTTTACATTATATGCCCCTAAGTAAAATTGTTGGGTTGTATTTATATGTATAGCAAGTGTGTGTATATGTATAACTTTACTTTATAGCTTTGCTACAACTTGGTAGCAGGCTTGTCAGGCTTTACAATTTTTGCCAACCTATAAAATTGGCAACAATTGGTAGGTGATTGTGGTTTTAACGTTCATTTTCTTGAATACTAATGTGGTGAAGCATCTTTTCCTAGGTTAATTGGCTGTCCCAATTTCCTCTCCAGTGAAGTATCTGTTCAGATCTTTTGCTCATTTTCTGTTCAGTTGCTTGTCTTTTTCCTTATACATTCTGGATATGTAAAGAATATCTTCTATCAGTTGCACTGCAAATTTCTTTTCCCAGTATGTAGCTTGTCTTTTCACTTTCTTTGAGGAAAAGATATATTAATTTTAATGTAGACAAATCCAATCTTTTATGGTTTATGCTCTTTGTTTCTTGCCTAATAAATTCTTCAATAACTCAAGATCATAATGATAATCTCTTATGTTTTCTTCAAAAATATTTTTGGTTTTGCCTTTTACAGTGAAATCTTTAATGTATTTGTGCCAGTGCCTTTTATTGAATAGCCTCCCTGATGTGCAAAGGTGGCTCTGTTACTTATCAAGTTTCCACAGATGAATAGGTCTATATTAGGCATTTTATTCTGTTCAACTGGTCTATTTGACTAACTTTGTGCCAATACCACATTGTCTTAAAGGAGTTCAGTAGGCTCTGATTTCTAGCAGGGTAAATTCCCAACTCTTCTTCAGGGATGTTAATTATATTTTTATCAATAAAAAAGTTTCTTTCTATCATTTTGAATAAATCCAAATTAAACATTGCATTATTTAAGGAATTAATATTTAAATACCCCACAAAGAGTAAATAGCTAGATAACTGGAGATATTTAGGATGTTGAAGCTACTTTGGCTAAAGTGTAGCATTCTTAATCTGGATAATAAGGGTATTTCCCCTCCTCCCATGGTAGTAAGTTTTGTTTTTTTCAGCCAGATACATATAGTGTCAATACTAAGTAGATAATTCACCAAATGCTTTCTCAAGGCCTGTAAGCTTACCTTATCCTCAGAAAGTTGCTTATTTTCATGTAGGCTCTAGAAAGGACTCTGGTGAGTTCAGGTGACCAGGAAAAAAACAGTTACCCTAGAAGTATTTTGGGGGGTAGTGTTCAGGGATGAATCAAGAGAGTCCATACAACCAGCTGGTATTTAAATGGGGTACATTTAAACAAAAAAAAAATCAAGTGATATGATTGCTATATATTAATTTTTATTAACATGCTAAGAAGGAATATAAAATCTTAATGACAGAAAAAGTGTATGGGAAATATTATTTGTATGTTCCAAATAGCACAAGAAATATTAAACAATAAAATCCAACCTGAGTTATCTTTGTTCCAGTAATAAATTTCATAGCTTCTGTTGCTTCTTCTTCAGAAATGAGGACTCCATCTAAATGTGTAAGAGTCTTTAATCTGCCAATAACACTTAGCCTCAATGTGGCTGGCTTGGGAAAAATAGCGAAAAGTTAATTTTCACAAAATATTATATATGCTATGGCATGGAAATGAGTGCTTTTTCATTCCTTTCCATAATTAAAAATTATGTATCTCCTTATTTATTATATATGTATCTAAAAATAAAGGGTTAACTTAGTTCTTTACATAATAGTTGAAATTAAGTTATATTTAAGAATTAATGTTTTGTTTGAAGGTAGAAGATCCTACTCTTATGAAGGGGGGAAATCCATAAGCTGTTGAAAAGTGACTGTGGTGAAAAGTGTTAAAAGAACAACCGCAGTGGCCGGGTGCGGTGGCTCACGCCTGTAATCCTAGCACTCTGGGAGGCCAAGGCGGGCGGATCGCTCAAGGTCAGGAGTTCAAGACCAGCCTGAGCAAGAGCAAGACCCCGTCTCTACTATAAAATAGAAAGAAATTAATTGGACAACCAAAAATATATGTAAAAAATTAGCTGGGCATGGTGGCACATGCCTGTAGTCCCAGCTACTTGGGAGGCTGAGGCAGAAGGATTGCTTGAGCCCAGGAGTTTGAGGTTGCTGTGAGCTAGGCTGATGCCACGACACTCTACAGCCCGGGCAACAGAGTGAGACTCTGTCTCAAAAAAAAAAAAAAAAAAAAGAACAACCGCAGTGACTCCTGTTTATCTAGATCAGCAGTAAGCTAACAATCTCCATGTGTGATTCAATATGGACCTTTAGCGCTTGACAATCCAATTTGGCAACAGGAAGATAGTTGTACTGTGATCATCCAGGAAGTCTGCTTTGGCAAAAGAAAAATATTCTTCAATTTTACTGAGCAAAAAAGAAGAAATACAACAATATAAACTTAGTAATATGGCCAACTTAATAGAACCAAGCATGCTTTAGTTTCTTTTCAAAATGTTGCACACTGCCTTATATGTATCTTTTAAAAGCAGAGAAAGGCAGATTCTTGAAGGTATAAACTTGGGCTTATTTTAAATACTTGAAAGTATGCTTTAATATAGTCCTTGAATATGGAAATTACTTAGCATTAATTGGTGTATTTTGTGATGAGAAAAATGTTCAATTAACTTTCTTTTTACAACAGAAGATTGTATAATGTAAGTTCATGAGGGGAGGTGATTTCTGGACTTAGAGAACAAATAATACAAACAATGCAAAATGCAAAGTAAAATTATAAAACATGTTTCTTAACCACAGATTGTAAATTAAATATTATAAATCAAATTATGTTTCTTCCTTAATAGTATGCTTCTCTCAATATATTATATTATCATCAGTTCCTATTTCTCATTACAGTATGGTTCTGGCACTCTGAACTATATGAACTCTCTGGAGGTTTGCAAACAGCAATGACATCAATGACTCAAAGCAATAAGGTTCTCAAACTTTTAGGGGTTACAAAAAATCTGACATGAAAGTATAGCCTTTTCTTATAGTAACATTTGATTTATTTGATCACTACACTAAATTTAATTTATGAAAGATTTAAAGTCTAGAAAAGCAAAGATAGTTTGCCTATATCTAGCTATTATTGAATAGTAAAGTAGTGAGAAATGGCTTTGAAATAAAAGTGCTTTTTTATAAACATGTCTGTTGCATACCTTTTGCCATGGATTATGTTGAATATCAAGAGTGAGAAGGTTTGCTGTGTGTTTGCATAACATATTTATTTCGTCACCAGATTTTTTCAGTTGATTCCAGCTCAAGTCTAAGTGCCTTAGTTTCATCAGACCTCTAAATCCCTCAAGGGTTATCACATGGTTATGGCTTGCATCCAAGTATTCAAGGTTATACTGCAACACATACAAATAGAAGTGATGCTAAGAAAATCATGGTTTGTATTTATAAAGTTCTTTTCTCTAGCATTCTCTAAGTACTTCAGACACTTTATGTGTCCCCACAGAGAACCTAAACAGTCATTATATTACAGTAATGATATCAACATATGTATTTGCCTAAAGAGCTACAGGTATTTCATTTTAGTAATTCTCTCTTAATTCATACTTCACCCTTGTAACAGAGTGACAATGTTAGTTTTTGTAGGAGAGAGAGCACAAAGAAATTGGCAAGATAACTTGTCCACAACAAACAAAATGCACTTCTTAATATATATATATATAATGCACTTCATTACATATAATATATACATAATGATTACCACATCAAATTAATTAACACATCCATCATCACCCCTGCTGTACATTACATACCCAGAGCTTGTTCATTTTATAACTGAAAGTTTGTACCCTTTGAGCAACATCTCCCCATTTCCACTACCCCCTAGGCCTTACAACCACCATTCTCCTTTCTATTTGTATGAGTTAAACTTTTTCAGATTTTAAAAGGACAATTCTTACCAAGTGGTATACATCATCTAAACAAGTAAATTCATTAAAGCTAATATTCAGTTTCCGAAGTCCTGTTAACTTGGCAAGATCTCTCAATTTACTCAAGCTGTTCCCATGTAGATTCAGACTCTAAAGCGAAATAAAATATAAATTAATAAGACAGATTACATTCTACGTCATACTGAAACATGGATATCTAAAATGTTTAGAACAATTACTTCAGCCAATACAATATAAAATGAGAAAACAGTTGTTTTACAAAACATTAAGAGAGTGCCAGTAAGAAAATATCTACTATGTTAAATGGTAAAAAACAGTTTATAATAGTATTAATATCACTGGACCTTGTTATTGATTAATATGATTTCCTACTTGGTCTAAATTTATCAGTGATTGGCATGAAATTCTTTTTAGAAAATAGTTAAATATATGTGCTAAGTTATTTATCAGGGAAGATCTATTTCTTAGGCTAGTCAGTGAATAGTATAGGCCCTGAAAATTTTGGGTGTCAGACATAGTACCTCACAGGACAGAGATGACAAGGATACACCCTGACTGCAGGAAACTGGATGAGGGCACTGGTCCAAGGGAGAAAGGCTACGTTGAAGTCAGAGGACAGAAAGTCGAAGACGGAGGCAGGAGAGTGTCTAAGACAGTGCCTGTATCACACTTTGGCCCAGACTTTCCCTGTCCATTTCACCCTGGGCTCTATACAAAGAAATATTATCACATGTTTATATTTAGGGAAGATCCTGATGTCTACATGTTGTTTCTGTCCTTAAATTACACTGTGGTGGATGGTATTAAGTGAAGATTGTATTTATGTATAGCTCACAAAATAAACAATGGCACAAGAAAATGTATGAATATAACTGACTATGGTATTCACAGCAAATGGGTATTATCATGATAAAATCAAGTATCTATCTCCTAACCTTCTTTGCTCACCACCACCACCTTATACTTTATACTGTGAACATAACTAACTTCCTGGAAGGGAGAAACAAATTTCTAATAGCTGTCAAAATAGCTGAAAGTTTTAAGAAGGGCCAATTTATGCAGACTAGTTACTTTACAAGTTACATATAGATATGATCTATGATAGATTCTATAGATACCTTATACTTAATATGTCTACAACTGAATTCATCATCTTCCCTATATGTCTGAGTAAGTGTTTCACCATCTGTCTAACATACTGTTGATAACCCCTTTCCTCTTTTTTCCCCATATACATTTGATTATAGAAATGTGTCCCCAGCTATTACCATTAGCCACACCATTACATCACCACTACTGGTGCCTTAGTACAGACCGTTTTTTCTCCTCTGGACTACTGCAATAGTTTTCTACTGGATTTCTATACCACCAGTCTGACTTCAGTTAGATCCATCCACATGCTGCCCAACTTAGGGTTTATAAAAACAGAAAGCCAGTTCCTTAAAGAATCTAAACTTTTAATTGGGCTTCCAAAATGTATCCTTATTTGGATATAATTTCCTACTTTTCCTCTGCTTTATATCTCTTCCTTGAATTCCAACCTACACCTCTCCTTTCTACGGTCATAACCCTATATCCTAGTCATACTGAATTTCTCAGTGTTGCCTGAAGACAGCAGGATCTTTCAAAACCATGTGCCTACAGATGGAGTACTTTCTCTGTCTGGAAAATGTAAACAACTAAATTTCTTATATCCTTTAAAAATTCACTCAACACTCATCTCTTTCTATATGGCTCTCTCAACAATTCTAAGCTTCCTACATTTGTTTACATATCTATCTCCTCCACTAAACTGATGTTCTTGGGGTAGGGAAAACAACTTATTCCTTTGGAATCCCCAATACATATCTCATTGCCTAAGACATAGCAAATTTTCAGCAAATTCTAGGTGAATAAATCAATGTAAAAGCCAGACTTACAACTGACAACTCTAATTTTGAGTATCTAATCGTGCTATAAGAGAATATGAAATTATATGTTACATAATCTGGGTGGTTTTATTTCTATTTTATTTTCTATATATTTATTTATTTTTATGGATTTTCTCATAAAACTCAATCTAGTGAGGAACACTGAAAAGAAAATAAGAAAAATAAGAGGAATATATCTTAAAATTCTCAAAGTAATGACACAGAGGAAGGAGTGGAGTGCAAAGGCTATGATATCTAAACATTCTTGTAATATCTAGTAATCTTACTAGACACCCTAGAAAGTTTGCTGGTTTTTAAGCAGCATAGGCAAATTAAAGGTAAAATTCCTCTCTTTTTATACGTCAGGGGTATTGATCAAACTAATGCTAAGTCAGATGGGGGTCACAGGAAGGCCAAGGTATTGTGAAGTCTTATTCTCTTCCTCTCTGCTTTTTGTTTTGCACACCAAAATAATCAAAAGACCTGCTTTCCGGTGCTGGTTTTTTACTTTGATTTAATCCCTTTAAACCTACAAGAATACATATTGCGGGAGCTCAATCCAATCAGAACACATTTTTAAAAACATTTCATTACTAAAGTTTCATTATCAAAAATTTGTTGCTCAAATATTAAATCTCAACATTATAGTACAAAAATAATAATTTTTCAGTACTATCAGCCAGAAGATTGCTCTTGTAATCACTATACTGAACATTTATGGAAATAGGACAGGGTCTCTGTTGCGTAGCCCAAGGAGGCACCCTACTCCTATTCACCTTGTATTGAGTTCTATTCAGTTATATAATGAATGGCATCCAAACAGCACATTAACAGGGTATAATGTGAATGGTGCTTCCTGGAGTTGTGCAATATTGTGATGGTAGAGTGCAGAGAGACTGGTTGGAAGGTTATGATAGTAGTCTAGGTTATAAATGATGGTAGTTTGAAGGCAGTGTAGTAGCAGATCTGAAAGTCAGATATGGAAGTATGCTCAATATCTTAATAGAATTGACACAGCATGACGCAAGTCACTTTAATAAGTAATTCAAATTCTGTTGATTAATTTTTTAAAGATAAAGCTCCCATATTCTATGTTGATTAATCTAGAAACTGATTTGAAACTTATCTGCCTTCATCTTAATCATTTAAGGAGAGTTTATTGGTTATTTAGGAATAAAATCCTTTGCTAATTGAAAGCCTACCTCAAGTGGCTATTGAGAACTTGAAATGTGCCTAGTCTTAAATTGAGATGTGTAAGATGTAAAATATATTCCAGAATTCAAAGATTTAATATGAAACTATCTCATTAATGAATCTTCATATTGGTTACATGTTAAAATCATAATATTTTAGGTATATTGGTGCTATAGTTTGAATGTTCATTTGTTGGGAACTTAATGTCTCTGCCCTCAAATGGATTAATGGATTAATGAGGTCTCTGCCCTCATGAATGGATTAAAGTCACTGTCACAGGAGTGGATCTGTTATCTTGGAAGTGTATTTGTTATAAAAATGGGTTCTCTCTGCCTATCTTGCTCTTGCCTTCTTGCCATGTGATGTCCTTTGCCATTTTATCATATAGCAAGAAGGCCCTCACCACATGCTGGCAATCTGCTCTTGGACTTCCCAGCCTCCATGAGCTAAATATAAATAAACTTCATTTCTTTATAAATTACCCAGTCTGTGGTATTCTGTTATAGCAACAGAAAACAGTGTAAGACAGTTGGGTTAAATAAAATGTATTATTAAAATAAATTTTACCTTTTTTAGTTTTTAAAACATAGCCACTAGAAAATTTAAAATTACATATGTGATTCACTTTATATCCCTACTGGAGAGCACCAATCTAGTCCATGTAAAGAGGTCTGGGCACTTTTACATTAGGTAGCATGATGCCTGACATCATCAGATAGGTAGTTTAATATCTTCAGATGTCATATGCTGGATTCTGATTCCGAATCGAAGATTCCTGTCCCCAAATTTTATTCCTCATAATACTCACCACAATATGACTGAAAATGCTAGTCTTGGCAAGGGAAAGAATTGTTTTATCATCCAAACCAATAAGTTTTGGTCGGGGCTTGATCCTGGGCTGCATTTTCATAACTTCATCATCAAATTTCAAATCCTGGGACAATACTGATCCTTCTAATTTTTTTTTGCTTTCTTCTAGAATAACATTGTTGAATGAAGAAAATAAAGAGTGAGCCTTGACCTAAAAAAATTAGTAAAAATATCAATATCAAAAATTCAGTTGCTGTATTTTTCATTTTGAAAACAAATAGGCTGTGTAGAAAAGATGAATTGACTTTTTTCAGTGATACAGTAATATCTATGATGATCAGAATTACATTAGGAAATCTATGAGAGTAGATTAAGATTGTAGGCTAAGCATGGGTGTGTCCATTCCCACCCACTGAAAATTTCTTAAAACTGGCAAAAGATATAATTAAATATTTTACAACTGTGGAAAAGGTGCCAACAAAAGACTAGAAATTATGACATATAAATCAGAAGGTACTGAATTGGCAGAAAAATAGGAGCAGAAATGTGATCTCTAGCCAAAACATATGCAGAAGATAACCACTTTGAAGACCAGATCCAGAGAAACTTGATGTTTAGAGTGAATAAATAAAAGACCAAGAGGATGCTCTAGTTATCAGGTAATTAAATAATTTTGGGCTGGGCACGGTGGCTCACGCCTGTAATCCTAGCACTCTGGGAGGCCGAAGTGGGCAGGTCATTTGCACTCAGGAGTTGGAGACCAGCCTGAGCAAGAGCGAGACCCCATCTCTACTAAAAATAGAAAGAAATTAATTGGCCAACTAAAAATATATAGAAAAAATTAGCCAGGAATGGTCGCACATGCCTGTAGTCCCAGCTACTTGGGAGGCTGAGGCAGGAGGATCGCTTGAGCCCAGGAGTTTGAGGTTGCCGTGAGCTAGAGTGGCGTCATGGCACTCTAGCCCAGGCAACAGAGTGAGACTCTGTTTCAAAAAATAATAATAATAAGTATGGTAAGAACTGTGAATGAACGAACAAGAGCTACATGAATAAACAGAACTGGCTCTAGAAGAAACCAAATGGTTCATCAGAGAATTTTTAAAAATCTAAGAGAATAAAGCATTTATAATAAAATAATAGGCTACTATAGAAAAGAAAATAGGGTAAACACTGCAAAACTAAGATAAAATAATTATTAAAATTTAAAAATTTTAATAAATGCTCTGAGAAACCAAATGGATGTGGCAGCAGATCAAATCAGCAATGTGAAAGCTAATATTGAGGAAACCTGCCAGAATTAAGAATTGGAGATGTTAAATATGGGAGAAAAAAATTAAAAGATGTGGAGGATCAATTCAGACTGCCCAATGTTTAAACAGTAGAGGTTCCAGAGGGCTTAACAGAGAATGGAAGAGAAGAAACAATCAAGAAACTAAGAAAAGCAAACTTCCCAGAAGTGAAGAAAGAACTGAATCATCAGCTCAAAAGAGCTCATGAAGACAAGCAGCAGGATGTTGGGACTAAAGGTCTTTCCTGACATTGTACAGTCACAACAACCAGGGACTGCCCACCTCTCAGCTTCCTCTTACGTGACGTAAATGAATTTCTCTGTTTACTGTTTCTCTGGGTTTATGTATCTTCTGTTAAAAGCATCCTTGACTGATATAATCCCATTCATGATAGCAATATAAAGTATAAATTCCTAGAACTCTAAATAACAAGAAATGTTGAAAATATACATAAAGAAAACTATAAGAGAGGACCCAAGGAAATGGAGTACATTTTCATGTTCCTAGATGAGAAGCCCAATATTACAAAGTAGTCAGCTCACCCCAAATTAAGTTTTAAATTCAATACAATTTCAAACCCTAATAGGATTTTTAAATACAACTTGACAAGCTATTCTAAATTTTATTTAGAAAAGATAATGTTCAAGAATAGCAAAGAAAAGCCAAGAAATAATAGATCGATTGATTGAAACACGGTCTTGCTCTGCCACCCAGGCTGGAGTGCAGTGGTATGATCATAGCTCACTACAGCCTCAGACCTCTGGGCCCAAGCAATCCTCCCACCTCAGCCTCCACCACCACACCTGGTCAATTTATTTATTTTTTGTAGAGATGGGGTCTCACTATGTTGCCCAAGCTGGTCTCAAACTCCTGGGCTCAAGTGATCCTCTCATCTTGGCCTCCCAAAGTGCTGGAATTACAGGTGTGAGCCACTGCACCTGGCCCAATAAGATTTTCAATAAGATGAGTGTGGGTAGAAGAAGGGAATCCACTCTATTATATATCAAAACATATCATCAAGGTTGTAATAACCAAAACAAATGTGATAGGGGTCCAAAATTAGACAAGGAAATCAATAGAAGAGAATAGAGATCTATAAATAGATCCCTATATTTGAAAATAATTTTAACAATAAAGATAGTATTTCATAATAGAGCAAAAAAGATAATGCTTCAACAAGTACCTGCTCATTTTTAAGAAAAAAAATTGTTTGACTACTCTTGTACTTTACACATTATAAAACAATATGTAGATGGATTAGAAGAGCTAAAGGTTTTAAAACAAATTATGTAAGTATTGGAAGAAAATAAAGGAGAATATTTATAATATTATGAGATTTTTGAAACATAACATAAAATTCAGAATCCAGAGAGATTCTGCACTCTTAAAGATTAACTTATAAATTACAAATTAAAATAATAAGTTTTTGTTACAAATAAAATTAAAAGCAAGTGACAGAATACGTATACAGACTTATGCGTATTCAACATATGTATAAGATAAAGGATTAATATCCAGAATGCATATAAGGATTTTTCCAGTCAGTATGAAAAAGATAGAGTCTAATAGAAAATGGTCAAAAGATGTAATATTTGAATCATAAAACTATAAATAATTTTAAACATATAGAAGAATAAAATATCTTGGTTTTTGCCCATCATAGTGGGCCACCCTCAAAAAAGACTGATAGTATTTTGTGTTGGTAAAGATGCAAAGAAACAAGCACTGTCACACACTGTTGGAAATTTGTAAAGTAAGTCTTTATGGAGACAATTTGGCAAAATCTCATAAAATTTAAAATGCATATATCCTTTCACTCCCCAAGTTTTCTGCAAATCTATCCTGTAGAAAAACTTCCATATTTATATAAAGATGTATCTTAGATGATGTCTACTGATATTGCTTTAAAATAATAAAAAAACTGGGCAGAGTCTATCTACAGGGGAATAGTTAAATAAATCAGAGTATTACTGAATAATACGCAGCCACCAAAAGAATGAAGTATACACCTCTATGTACTAAAGTGGATATATTTTCAAGACATATTGTTAAAGGCACAAAACATCACAGAATACTTAAAATTTGTTTCTACTATGTAAATACATAGAAAAAGATTGAAAACAACCCCATGAAACTGTTAACAGTGGGTGCCTTGGTAAAAGGGAGTGGCAGTGGGGTTCAAGTGAAGGCAGATTTTCATATCTGTTAGATAGTTTTCAGTGTAGTTTGAATCTTTTCCAGTGAGACTACAGCCATATATTACTCATGTAATATATTTGTATAATAAAAATATTCAGGTGTCATAATGATTTGTTTTGAGAATTAAGTCCTTCACAGAATAACAATTACACACATACAGTATAAACTTGCCCTAACATTATTAGAATTCAGATTACTATTCTGTTCCCATTTAAGGAATACCAGTTTTTAAAAATATATAACAATTCATACCATTGTAATATACTCAAATTCAACGATATATTCTGGCAAAACAAGGTCATGATCAAAGACAAACCATTTGCACTGCCGAACACTGCAATCACAGTTTCTTTGTCCTGTGACAGAATCTAAAGTAAAAAACAAAAACAAGCAAAACAAACATTCTTCAAAATGAAACATAATATACTTTTTCATTCTTACATAGATAATAAATAACAACCTCAATAAGTTGCAACAATTATATTGTTGAGGGTTTTTTCTTTTATCTCCCCGTCCCCTTTATCCCCTCCCCAAGCATCTTAATTCTATAAATACTAGTCATCCTTTCACTACATAGACTAGTAGGTTTAATTTTATTCATATCCTTTTTCTTTTCATATTTTTTCACATTTCTATTCAATGTGTGGTCCTGTGTCTTTGACAAATATATCAATATTACTCTAAAAGCCTTGTTGTTAAAAGTTCAGTGGCTTTTTGAAAATCGTTTAATTGTACACTTAAAATGGAGTGTTGGTTATACGTAGGTACAGTTGGAGCACTATGTATGTACTCTCTGGACTACTTTGACAGAGTAGGTTTTTGAATGTAACAAGATAAGTCAACTTGAGTGGTAATATAGTTTGGGAAACCAGCTCACTGCAAATTGTGACTGTAAACATTGTACTGTAAATGTTTTGCAGTTTTCCCCCAATAAAATTTTTGGAAAAAAAAATGGCACTATTTGTGCAAGACATTTCAGGTAAAATGTGTGTTATTGTGTAAGGTACATGTCTCAGCTCATTAAATTGTTAATGTGATATTTAAAAAGCTACCAAACATTCAAAAATCTTGACTAATGCTACTGAGAAAGTTTTTTTTTTTTTTCCCCAATGTGGTCAACTGAGTTGAACATAAAAGTCACATCCAATATACCAAAAAAATAAATAAATAAATAAAAATGATGGGCAAAAAATTAAATTGACTTTGGTAACAGTGAAAAATTGATTTAATTTTATGCCAACAATGCAACCACATTATTTGTAAACCACAATCCTGCCAGGGGAGGTGGCTCATGCCTGTAATCTTAGCAATTTGGGAGGCCAAGGTGGGAAGATCACTTGAGACCAGGAATTCAATACTAGCCTGGGCAACATTGCAAGGCTCTATCTCTACGAAAGATAGGAAAACCAGCTGGGTTGGTGGTGCACACTTGCAGTCCTAGCTGTTCAGGAGGCTGAGGTGGGAGGCCTGCTTCAGTCTGGGAGTTTGAATTTGCAGTGAGCTATGTGATGCTACTGCACTGTAGTCCAGGCAATAAAGCAAGACCCCGTCTCAAAACTCAAAGAAAAAAAAGAAAAGGGTGAAAGAAAATCCAGTTTAAAAAAAAATACCTAAGAATGTAGAGGAATAATGGGAAGTAAGAAAAAACAGGTGAAAAAAAGGTAATGTGAATATGTAAGATAAGGAAAATGAATCTAGGAGACGCATTTTATGAATTACTAATATAATTATAACAGAACAGAGACACCATTTGTAGCAGAAAATAACCCTAAATCAAAGTAATAAAGTTATGAATGGGTGTAAAAAGAGAGCAAAAATAATTTGTCCTATTATAATTTTCAAACATTAAAAACAATGACTCCTACAAATATCCAGGAAAAAAATACAGAAAAAAGGAGAAAAATGGATTGGCCTAAAATTCATCTTTATGATGAAAATACTAGGAGAAAATAGGATATGTACAGAGATCTGAAGAAAAGAAATGAACACACGGTGTTAATCAAAAATGCTGCATATAGCAAAATATCTCTTATTGAGTGAAAGCAACATGAAGACTTACACATGACAAAAGAACTCAGAAAGGTAGCAAACAGAACTCTTCCAGAATAAACTACTGGGAGTTCTGGTATAAAATAATTAAAGTAAAGACATATCAAAATAAAAATATGTTAGAAGAAAATACTGCTTTTCAACTTTAAAACTAATTAATGTATAGACACAAGCCCAATAATTGATTTAAATATATTTAGAGAATTGATTTACTCTTTTAACTTTGGAAATTATTTTCCACTTTTTTATTGATATATCATAGCTATACATATTTTGGGAATATATATGATATTTTCTATATTAGTATTATTAATAATATATTTTATTTAATCCAATATATCTTAACTACTATTTATATAAGCATTATGAAAAAATATTAATGAGATATATTTTTTCACATTAAGTCTTTGAAATCCTTGAGTGCATTTTATTTTATTTTTTTAATTATTTCAAAGTGTTATGGGCGTACAAATGTTTTTGGTCAGATGCATCAATTTTGTTATGGTTGAGTGTGCCGATCACATGTGGTATTTTGATACATGCATACAATTTGTAATGATAAAATCAGGATCATATGGTAGTTCAATTTTCAATTTTTTGAGAGAGTTTCATACTTTTTATCATAACTGTACTATTTTACATTTATACCAACAGCATACCAGTGTTCCCCTTTCTCTGCATCCTGACTAGAAATGTTATTTTTGGACTTTATGATCATAGCCATTCTAACTGGGGTAAGCTATATCATTGTGGTTTAGATTTGCATTTCTCTTATTATTAGTGATGTTGAACATTTTTTCATATACTTCTTGGCCATTTGTATGTCTTTTTCTGAGAAGAGTATACCCAGATGCTTTGCCCATTATTATATTATTACATGATTTGGGGTTAATTTGATATTGAGTTATCTGAGTTAGTTCCATATATATTCTGGTTATTAATCCCTGTCAGATGAATAGTTTACAAATATTTTCTCCCATCTCTAGACTTTCTCTTCGCTTTGTTAATTGATTCTTTTTCTGTTCAGAAGCTTTTTAGCTTGCTATAATCCCATTAGTTTTGCTTTTGTTGCCTATGCTTTTGAGATCTTACCTAAAAGATGTTTTCCTAGGCTGATGTCATGTTGCATTTCCTTAGTGTTTGCTTATAATAGTTTCATTGTTTCAGATCTTACATTTAAGTCTTTATTCCATTTTGAGTTGATATTTCTACATAGTGAAATATGTGGATCTAGACTCATTCTTTTGTACATGGATACCCAGTTTTCCTAGCGCCACTTGTTAAAGAGACTATCCTTTCCCCAATGTATTTTCTTGGCACCTTTATCAAAAATAAGTAGGCTTTAAGCGCGTGGATTTCTGGGCTCTCTATTTTGTTTCATTGTTCTACGTGTCTGTTTTGGAGTATAATTTGAAATCAGGTAGCATAATTCTGCTCAGGAACGCTTTAGCTGTTTGGGGGCTTTTGTGTTTCTTTATGAATTTTAAGATTTTGTTTTCTATTTTTGTGAAGAATGTCGTTGATAGTTTTATAGGGATGGAATTGTACCTGTAGATCGTTTGTGATTGTATAAACATTTTAAGAATATTAATTCCTCCAATCCATGAGTTAAGATATCTTTCTTTTCTTTTTTGTCATTTTTAATTTCTTTAATCAGTATTTTTTCTTTTTTTTCTTTTTTTTTTTTTTTTTACTTTTCATTGTGTAGATCTTTCACTTACTTGGTTACATTTCATTTCTAGGAATATTTTTGTAGCTATTTTAAATTGGATTGATTTCTTGATTTCTTTTCCAGTTTGATTGCTATTAGCATATAGATATACTACTTAATTTTGTATGTTGATTTTGTATCCTGCAACTTTACTAAGTTCATTTATAAGTTCTAATAATTTTTGAGGAGATCCTTAGGTTTTTCTAAATATAAGATAATGTCATCTGCAAACAAGAATTATTTGACTTCTTCCCTTCTAATTTGGATGCTGTTTATTTTTTTCTCTTGCCTAGTTACTCTGGCTTGAGCTTCCCGCAATGTGTTAACTAAACACGATGAAACTGAGCATCCTTGTCTTGTCCCAGATTTTAGTGGAAAGCCTTTCAATCATTCCTCATTTAGTATGATATTTGCTATGGGTTTGTCATATATGGCCTTTATTGTGTTGAGCCAAGTATTTTGAGGGTTTTTTTTCATAGAATGATGTTGAATTTTATTGTATCAAATGTTTATTTGGAATCTACTGAAATGATCATAGGTTTTCCTTGACTCTGTTGATGTGATATGTCATATTTATTGATTTGCATATGTTGTACCATATTTGCATCCCTGGAATGAATTCCACTTGATCATAATGAATTATCTTTTAATATGTTGTTGAATTCTTCTTGCTAGTATTTTGTTGAGGATCTGTGCGTCCATTTTCATCAGAGATATTGTCATGTTGTTTTCTTTTTTCCTTGTGTCTTTGTCTTCTTTTCATATCAGGGTATTCCTTGCTTTGAAAAATGAGTTGAGAAGTGTTTCCTACTCTTCATTTTTTTTGAAGTATTTTGCATAGAATCGGTATTTGTTCTTCTTTAAATTTTTGATAGAATATAGCAGTGAATTCATTAGGTCTTGTGCATTTCTTTTTATTACTGCTTCTATTTCACTACTCACTATTGGTCTATTTAGGTTTTCGATTTTTTTTAATGGTTCAATCTCGGTAGGTTATATATATAAGAGTTTATTCATTTCTTCTAGGTTTTCCAATTTGTTGGCATATAGTCATACTATGTGATCTCTAATGATTCTTTGTATTAGTCTCTAATGATCCTTTGTATTTCTGTGTAATTGGTTATAATGTTTCCTTTTTCATCTCTGATTTTATTTATTGTGGTTTTCTCTCTTTTTTCTTAGTCTAGCTAAAGGTTTGCAAATTTTGTTCTTTTTAAAAAACATTTTAATTTGTTGAGCTTTTTATTTTTTTAATCTCAATTTTATTTATTTCAGTTCTGTTCTTTATTATTTTTTCCTACTAATTTTGGTGTTTGTTTTGTTCTTCCTTTTCTAGTTTCTTGATGTTGTTAGTTTGTTATTTTGAGTATATCTATTTTTTTTGATGTAGGCTTTTATTGCTATAAAATTCCCTCAGTATCACTTTCTCTGTATTCCATAGGTTCTGGTATTTTGTGATTTCATTCTCGTTTGTTTTAAGAAATATTTTAATCTCCTTAACTTCTTCATTGACTCATTGGTCATTCAGGAGCATATTGTTTAATTTTCACACATTTTTCCAGTTTCAAAAGTTCCTCTTGTTTTTGATTATAGTTTTATTTCTTTGTGGTTCTTTTCCATTTAAGCAAAGGTACTTGATATGATTTTTCTTTTTTTGAATTTATTGAGACTTTTTTTCTCTTAACATATGTTATATTCTGGAGAATATGCCACATGTTAATGAGAACAATGTGTTTTGTACAGCAGTTCAACGGAATGGTTTGTTAGGTCCACCTGGTTTCGAATATACTTTAACTCCGATGTTTCTGTGTTGATTTTCTGCCTAAATGGTAAGTCCATTGCCAAAAGTGGGTTGTTGAAGTCTCCTGCTATTAACATATTGTAATCTGTTTCTCTCTCTACATCTATTATTATATGCTCTATATATTTGGGTGTTCCAATGCTTGGTGTATACATCCTTACCATGTTATGTGATCTTGCTGTATTGACCCCTTTATCACTATATGATGACCTTTTTTGTCTATTTTGACAGTTTTTGACATGAAGTCTATTTCCTCTAAACATAACTGCTTCTGTTCTTTTTTGGTTTCCCTTTGCATGGAAAATATTTTTCCTTCTCTTCACTTGCATCTTTATAGTGAAGTAAGTTTTTTATTGGGACCCAATATAGTTGGGTCTTGTTTTTTTAATTTATTCAGCCACTCCATTTCTTTTATTTGGACACTTTAGCCAATTTACATTTGATGTTATTAAGATTATTTAAATCTTTTGCTTTTTATTTTGCAAATTCTTGAATGAATTATTTAAAATTAAATGTATGAAGATTATAATCACAGTGTATTTTATTCCATCTTGAAAAAATAAATTTAGAAATATCAAGTCTATTATTTTCCAAAAGGTTATTATTTTTCAATATATTATGTTCTCTAATTGTCAATATATCAACAAAAGCATTATTGTTTATTATAACCTATGTTCCAGAGTAACGCAAGGAATAAGGGACAATTTCACAAGTATGATTTTGACATTCATAATAAATAGAAAAAAGCAAAGGGTAAAACATTTCTGAAGGGTTAATGAAAACAAATGTGAAAATTTGAGAAAAATAGCTGTGTTTGAAACCTATTGACTAATGGTTCTAGAATCAATTAAGGTAGTTAATTAATTCTTTCAGCAGACAAACATTTAGGGATCATGTAATACACATATTTAGCCCTTGGAGATAAACTGTCAGACATATTTACTACTTTCAAGAATTTGTAATGCAACTGTGAAAATCTTTGCATGCTACATAGAGATTCATGTGATTGGAGGATTAAATTAAATCCAAAAATGCTGAGCAGATGTTGGGGAAAATAGGTAATTTCTTCACAAGGGCATTATTTTGAACTTCCAGTAATAAGTGGGAGTGAAAATTATAGTTTCAGCCTTCATAAACTGTAAGGATGTATATTAAATATTAGTGAATTTCATCTATGATTATTTTGATTACCCAGTGAGCTCTAATAAATGCATTGGGGTTATTTCTAATATATATTCAATCTATTGGGTTACTTTGACACATGAATAGTACATATCTATAAAGTTAATGAATGTGTAAAATATTAAAAAACAAATGTAAATGAAATGAAATTAAAGTGGATGATTGGTGGGTCATGCTCTCCCTGAAAATTGAACACTGAGGATGTTTTATAATTCTGCAAAATGTTTTTCTTCTTTAAATAGAATATTCCACATAAAATTTGTTTCATAGTTTTTAAATAGAAGAATTTAATTACAAAATTTATAAGATTGTTTTTAGCTCCAATATATTTCACATTTGTTCTAAAGCATTGTTTTACTTTGATAGTAAGTGAATTACAAGCATATAATCCAAAAATAAATCAATTCTTGCTAAACAAGCACATGGATAACTGAAATCAAGAAACTTTAATACACTTTTTCCCCCTTATACATGGACTTTCACTGCTGTTTAGGATTGGTCTCACTCTCTCAACTGTCTTCTCCATTAACTCTGTCTGAGAAGACTCTTCTTCCTGCTCTCTGTTTGAGATTTTGAGACACTTTTAGGTCACCCAATTTTCTAGGCTCCTTCTTAGCATCAATACCCTGTGAATGGAGTCATATAATTCATTTAGCTTCCTATTAAAATGTCTGTTGATTTATACTGACAAAGAGATTACTGAAAATAAAATTAATATTGCTTATTATCTGTCAGGATCTCCAAATTCCTTAAAGATATATCCTGAAGAAAGACACTGTATTCTTTTATTCCAGAAGATTTTTTGTTCTTTTCTTTTATTACAGCAGTCTCTAAATATTATGAGTTAAATTAAAAAAGTTAAAATCAATAGTAAAGATATTTGAGCTTTGTCAATGTTGAAAAAAGGGGTCATTATGTTGAAAAAGAAAACATAATGTCAATGGTTTTTTGGTGTGTTTGAGAATGGAAAACTCATTTAATTGTTAAAGGAGACTTGGCAATTTATCTTTTCCGCATTAAGCTTAGTGCAATTTGGTAGATGAAAATTAGAAAGATAAAGGGAACACAGACTATTGGGTTATTTGGGGCCAGCTAATACACGTAGCATTCCTGTTATTAATGTCAAGCTATGGTGACAGAGTATTCAGTCTGTCTGTTATTTTTATTAATATTGGCTATAAGAAGTTGTGTAACTATAATTCTCAGCTATGGGAAGGCAGACACAGCAGCCTTCAGAGTTGCCTCTTATATAATCTCACAGTTCTCAAAACTTTCTTAATGTTTAAATCACTTTTCTTATTCTTGAGGGAAAAACTTCTAAAATTCATTTATATTATATTTACTCATTTTAGGTTTTTGTTCTATTATTCATTTGGCATTTTCTCCTTATTTTTGAATTTTTGTAAAATTTAACAAAAAAAAGAAATTACTCAAGAAGATTTCATTAACTTTTCTTGTTATAACCATATAAATGTATAGACGTGATATTTCTTTCAAAGCTTGAGTTATAATTGCACCTTTATTTTATTACTGAGGTAACTCATAATAAAAAGCAGAGCACCCAATATTATAAATATCAGAAAAACAAAAATGTATAATTATACACCATCTGCTTTTACTTTTTTAGAGCAACTTTCTTATTGAAATATCTTCATGGGACTCTATTGATACTTCATTCAAATTCAAATTCTTCACCTGGCTATTCATGTTTCTTCTACCTATACCTCTTGTCTTTCTTAGGCATTTTATTATTTGCAGCCTAATCGCTTAGAGCCTACTATATATATTGAGTTTATTCCTGAGTCTATAAATTTGCTCAGGCTAATTATATTGCCCTAGAAGTTTTTGTTTATGTGATGACATGTTTTTTCGATTGTTTGTTCATTCATTTATATAAAAAAAATTTTATTGATTAAAAATTTCTAAAGAAAACAATGTGATTATATAAACACGGTGGAATAGTATTCAGCCTTTAGAAAGAAAGAGATTCTGCCATTTTCAACATGGGTGAAGCTGGAGTATATTACTAAGTGAAATAAGCTATGCATAGAAAGACAAATATTGCATGAACTCACTTATACGTGGAAAATAAAAATCAGACTCACAGAAGTAGATGTGAAGCAGAAGTAGATCTATCTGTGCACTTGTTGCCAACTTGTCTGAGTCCAGGGAGAAAACACACTCACATGCAGCAAGATATATGAATTGAGTTTATTAATTACAAATATGAAACAAGGGACAGAAGAGGCCTAAGATTCATTGTGGGCCAGTCCCCCAAAGCTCAAAAATGATTTCCAGGGTTGATATAGTCTCAACTGAACTTGCATGCCCAGCTCTGCACCACATGGGAGGGACCACGGAAAGCAGCTCACCGAAGGTTATATATCTCAGGGACAATGTGACTCACTGGGAAAAGCTTTGAGGGAATTGTGCTTCCAGGGATGAGAGTCATGAAGCCTGGGCTGTCCCAGGCAGTTCCTCTCTGATGTTACATTCCATTTTTTTCCAGAATATTTTGGGGTTACAAATACTTTGGTCACATAAATTGCCTTTGCACTGCCTGAGTCAAAGCTACAAGCATGCCCATCCTCCAGACAGCACGCACCACACCTGTTAGGTGTGAATTTACCTATTCCTTCCTTCCCCCTCCCACCTGCCCAATCTTCGATGAATGTTACTTCCATGTGTGCACCTTAAGTGTTGATTGATTAGTACCAATTTAATGGTGAGTACATGTGGTGTTTGTCTTTAGGAGGGATAAGAACAAGTCCTAAACTGTTTTAGGCAGTTCCACCCTATCTCAGGATATTGAATTCCCAGCATATTTTACAGTTCTTGAGAATTACAAGCAAGAAAAGAGGGACAAATGTATGGCTCCTAGGCCATCCAGAGAACTGGCCTGCAGTAGAGAGTAGAAGGTAATTACAAGAGGCTGGGAGGGAAGTGGATATACAAAGACAGGGAAGATATTAGTCAAAGAGTACAAGGTTTCAGTTAGACAGCAGGAATAATTTATAATGATCTATTGCACAATGTAGTGACTATAGTTAACAATATATTTTGAACTTACTAAATGAGTAGATTTTAAATGTTCTCACAACAAAGAAATGAGGTGATGGTTATGTTAATTAGACAGATTTAATCATCCCACAATATATGGATGTATCATAACATCACATCATACCCTAAAATATATACAACTACTGTTTGCCAATTACAAATACAATTTTTTTAAAAAAGAAATATGGTAGCATATGGTAGAAATTGAAAAATAAACCAGACTGACATCATCTCTGTCCTTAAGTAACTAATCATCTATCCTTGAAAATATATATGTAAAGACTTAATTACATTTGTGATAAACACAATGAAAGTACACAGTAAAGCAGGCAGGAATTATATTGTGAGTTACAGAGGTTTCTCCAAGAAGGTGATGTATTTGTTGAGATAGAAAACACACATATGGATTAGACAGATAAAGAACAGGCGGTAAAGAAAATCTTATCAAAAAGAAAGCAAAGCTGACTGTTTCATGGAAGGAGTTCAGTATATTGAAGAAAGAAAATGGAATGGCTTCATTGTAAAGATCTTGCAGAGAGTGGCTAACCATGGATTGAAGAGGAGATCAGAGGCAATTTTCTAAAGGATCCCCTTTAATTTTCTGCAGGATCTCATCCTCAAAACAATTGAGTGTCAGGGAGGCTTTATCAAGGATGTAATCTGATCAAAATTCTATTTTGTTAAGACATCTTTGACAGCTGTGGGCATCAGGGATCAGCAAGTAAACAGACTTGCCCTATTGAGTGGCTCTTCATAACTTTCACTCAGGAATGAGCGGTTCTTCTACAGTGTTCAGACATGAAAGGCTTAAATGGAAGAAGTCACAGGTTTACTCAATCATTGCTGGAACAATGATCAGTAAAGTCATCACCCTTGTTCTCAGTCTGCAACACCAACATGGTTTTTCTGGTGGTTCTCAGAAATGGATGTAAATATTACATTTTCAGAGTTCGAAACTATCTCCGTCTGGAGCACCAATACAAATGTTCCCAAGTTTGATAAGAAGTTTTGGTGAACTTCACATCTGCAATTGTCTCCAAATAATGATGGACTCTGTTTTTTTTTTTTTTTTCTGACTTCTAAATTTCTTGTCTTTTATCTTCTGACTCCTAAATCTCATGTGAGAACCTTCCATGGACTGAACTTTCCGTGGACTTTGTTTCAGAATCACATTAGAAGAAGACTCCAGGTAATGAAGTTCCCATGTTTGCCCATAAAAGTCAGAAGATACCTCAGGAGAGAGGGTTGAAGTGATGACAAATTGATAACAGAAAATAAAAGAAAATCCACAGCTTTATCAACAGAGGATCCATACATACCCTTTTGCCAATTGTAAATTTCCAAGTAACAGCAATAACAAAACCATTCTTGAGCCTAACATGAGGCAACTGTTTCATGTCTATGCCATGGGAGGTGGTTTCTTGTCCATGATAAAGATTTGGTCACTCTCCTCTTCAAAAGGAGGAAGCATATTGCTCTGTTTACCATAATATCCATCTTGAAGTGACATGCATCATTTTCCAGAGAAGTCCCAAGTCCATTTTGATACCCTGTATCATAAACTGAATTAGGAGATGTCTTAGTTCCAATTTTCTGTAACAGCAGAGGTTAAGACAAAGATTTGGATGTAGGTAATTTGTTTGGGATATGATCTAAGGAAATAGGAAATAGGATTCTGGGAGAGTGAGACAGAGGAGAAGGAAAACAAAGTGTGACCATTGAGCTCAAAACCATTGTGGACAATAGGATTCAATCCCAATGGAGAATCTCAGTATCTGTTAGAATGCATTAAAGACTCATTTTTCTCAGGGATAAAGGACAGTCACATTTTCTCACTAATTCCCTTTTTCCATTTATTGAGAATAAATTGCCCTCTCTAGACAGCAATAACTCCCTTTTACTTCTCAACTGTTCCATTTGTGGGCTGAGAGATTAAAAAAAAAATCTTTAAAGTATAAGAGGAGAAAGAATGGGCAGAAACTTGAGTGAGATGTTTAGCATGCACTGAAACTCTCTAACACAGCAAAGCTGATTAAAGACATAGGCAGAGGGCAAATTGTCAGGGCACTAAAATATTGTACCGTAGCCTACCACATGGGCAACTCACAGCCATTCGTATCTCATATCAACTCAACTCAATCACCCATTTTCTCTTGTAGTCGAGATAGAGTAATCAAATAGTATTCATTATCTCACTTGAAACAAACTGGCAAATGGACAAGGTATGAAACAGCATCAGGCAATGAAGTACCATGATCCATGAGAGACAGATGAGGTGACCTATGATAGCCACAGCTTCCTGGCTGCAAAAAATTTACAGGCCATAGTACAGGAAGGGACAGAACCTAGGCACGATCCTGAACACTCCTTGAATTAAGTAGATGGAACTGTGAGCCTGGGGAAGTCAAGGCAGCTAGCTAGCATTCACAGGGATGTAGGAGTACTAGAGAGGAGAGATTTGCACAAAGAGGGGACTCTAGAGATCTGTAGAGTCTCACTCATGTATTCAGTTGGTGATGATCAGCACGTGTGTGAGGAAAGTACCTGAGACCAAGGAATTAAGTGTTGATACAATGGGAGCAACCATAATAAATCTTTGAGATCTTTGAAAGGGTAATGATTCTGATCTACTCTTCTGTCTGGAAAGTGAAATGCCAGACACTTACTTCACTTGGCTCTTCTGCCTGTAACTGCCACAAATCAAGGATCCTTGTGAGAGTTTAGCCAATGTTAAACAGATTGATACCAGTTATATGTCCAAGAATCAGAAAATGGCCAGAGTAGGGCCACCAACCTATTGGACACATTGTGAGACATACAAGGTCCAGGAATCTGTTTACCACTTGACCTTTTTAAACCATAAATCTAACTGGTGGTTGAGGGAGGTGTATGATGACACTTTGGAAACCCTACTATCTGTGTCAACTCATCAAATAGACCAAGTCTCCCCCACCACCCAGTGAACAGTAGTCAGGTAAAAAGTCACGATTTTCTAGGAAGTATTAAAGGGATATTTATTGCAGAAGAATTTTCTGGGATAATAATCCTTTTCAGGTGTTCAGCATTGGTGCTGAAAATGGGTTTCAATCTGGAAATTGAATGAGGGATCATGATTTTCTATTGTGGTAGTAATAACAGCTTTTGGGTTTCTTCTCCTTGTATAATTTAAACAATAATCTTTCATATCAATATCTACCTCATCCATAAAGGTACCACAGTGCATTACTAATCACTATAGATCATTGTGGAACACAGAACCTTGGTTGCTACCCTGGCATTGTTTCCTATTAGAATATTATTCTAAGTCTTCTTTGATATGTAAGTGCAACCTCCTGTTTTCTACCATTCTGGAATCCTATCACCCCAGTTGAAATGTATAAACAGTTCCACAGCAACTTTTCCTACAGCCACTATTGAATTTAATAATGCAATGCACACCCTACTAGTACAATCTTTATTATTTTCATGCGTCATACTAGGGAGCATAGTCAGATGATGAGTTTTTCAGCCTTTGGTACAAAAAAAAAAAAAATCTGTTCTTTTAAGGTTTTTCTTACTCCCTACCCCAAATGTTGACAAGTCAGAAATTTCTATACTTTCATTTAGAGTAGGCCACTGTTGTTTTCAATCCTTAATTACCCAGACTAACAGTATATTAGGACCAGTTCCAGGTGTCCTTGTCAGAATGTTAAAATTTGACTCATAGGAAAGTGATTAAACGTCCATAAAATTAATTTCATTCAGCTATATATTTCACCCCATCTTAGTCCAATGACCTTAAGATCCACTCTCACAAATATTTCTCTTGTTTCTGCTGGTACATACTTTTGTCAGGTCCTGCACCATTTTTCTATAAGTAAGCTACCTCACCTCACAGCAGGGAGTGTATATTTCTCTCTTTGAGCTTTGCTGAGAACTAAACCCAGTTATTTATCTGGAATGATGATTGGTGCAGGGGTGAATTTAGAGTAAGACAAGTATCCTTTTTATAAGATATGCTTCAGGGAAGGTTTTTCTAAGACTCCCAGGCAAGGGGAGGATGTTCTCTTCTAGCCATGAGGTGTGTGCTGCCTGAGCGTACTCTGAGTGTTTAAGGGAATCTGTGTATTCAAGCGTCTCAGGTGCATCTATCCAAGTCTCTCACGTATTCCCTATCAGGCTCTGGTTTTATTATAAGAGATCTGTCAAGTCTCTGTATTGTTTTATTTACAATTCTTCATCTTTATGGTTAAATCTGTGGCCTGATTTTCAGCACTTTGCTCTACGGCTGCAAAAGTTGAGTATCTCACTAAGGCAGTGTAAACCTTTGGCTTCCAAAGCAATGCCTTGAGTTGTTATTTGGCCCACATCAGCATTTTTATTAAAGGCTTCTAAGGCACACAGAAACTAGTTAATCACTAAATCTTTATAATTACTACAGCCTTTATTCTGTTCAAGTATTAGAACCAGAGTTCAACAAAGCAATCTCCTTCTACCTGTGCCTAGCCTCAGCCCTCCAAAGATAATAATCTCCTGATCATTATGCTATAATACACCCTCGGTTAACACTACCCTAATTGCCTCCAGCAATAGGTCTATTGTTGCCAACTGACAGTGGATATCCGGAACTTAGGGTCTGCTTTCTAGAATCAGTCTGCTGCAACTGACTTTGTTTAGGAACCTCTTATAAACAGAAGCTGTGAATACCTTTCAAGAATTTTGGCACCAACTAGTGACTCCTTGAAATAGAAACTGTAAAGGTTAGTTGGTGAAAGAAGATTGTATGATAGCATTTACAGCTCAATATTCTGTTGTCTTTCAAACACACCTATTATTCTTTTTTTTTTTTTTTGAGACAGAGTGTCACTCTGCTGCCCAGGCTAGAGTGCCGTGGCGTCAGCCTAGCTCACAGCAACCTCAAACTCCTGGGTTCAAGCGATCCTCCTGCCTCAGCCTCCCGAGTAGCTGGGACTACAGGCATGCGCCACCATGCCCGGCTAATTTTTTCTATATATTTTTAGTTGGCCAATTAATTTCTTTCTATTTATAGTAGAGACGGGGTCTCGCTCTTGCTCAGGCTGGTTT
>CAUYRT010041942.1:0-22771 GCA_963574885.1 Lepilemur ruficaudatus
TCTTTATTGACTCTCTTATTACTAATAAGTTTTTTGATTATATAAGTACGTAAAATTGAAGAAAATGGACTAAAGTTCTATTTTAAGAGATGGACTCACTGTCCCACCTGCTCAACTTCCCCTCTTCTCTGGTGGCCCCAAGAACAGCCCCTTCAGAAGTCCTGCGGCTCTCCACAGTTCACAGCTTGAAAACCAGAGAGGTGAACAATAAACACATCTGCAAATAATGGTTATTTTACCTCTTGCCTTTGTCATACACACCCTTCTTACTCTATCACATGGGAGTCATTCAATACATATTTGTTGAATTAATTAATTATATTCTTTAGTACTTCCAAAGGTCATTAAGAGTAATGGTAAAAACAGGCATCTTCATCTTTTTCCTGACTTTAAAAGAAATGTTTCTAGTGTTTAACCAAGAAGCTTAGTATTAATATAATCTCTTTGTTCGAGGAATCTCTTGTTTATAATCTATGAAAAATTTCATGAGGACTGGATAGGAAATTTTATAAATGCTTGCATAATGGAGATATTACTTATCATTGTTTGAGGTTCAAGACTCAGACATTATAAATAATTTATATACAATTTTCAATTCCAGTGCTGAAAATGTAAAAATCCAGATAGTTTTAGAATTCTTTTGAAAATAGTTATTCTAGTGACTTCCCAGCTAAAAATCTGGAGGCAAGCCACCTTGGAAAGACTATATTGAGTACCAGTCTCTTAAAACTTTGATAAGTTGTTAGGTCTAGAGTTCACTAATTTACAACTTAGTATCACTCAAAAATTTCCAATCTTCACAGCACTGTAACCAAGTTATTAGGCAAAACTAGACTGTCACTACCAAACTTGTATATACAGCATACAATCTGAAAGGGACAGCCAAGATTCAGGAACATTCTACCAAAAACATCAGTAGAAGATATGAACTTAAAATGTTTCAGACATTTTAAATACTTGCTTATGATTCCAAATTGCCATTTTCCTCTGCCTCACATATAGGATATGAAAAATGGACCCTTCCCTACTCTTATTAGCATGTGGAATGTTAAACTGACCACGAAAGAGTCAAAGCCATCCTTAATTCTGTATTCCACACTATTTTTTAGTTGTACTGTAAAATAAATATAAAATAAATAGTAGCATATCATTTCACATCTTAAAAACAGCATTTGCACATCTGTACATATCTGTCTGAAGATGTATCATTTCTAGCTGTATTTTGGGGCTTAGTTTTAACAATTGCCAGTCCAAGTTTAGCAAACAACCTTCCTCTTGGGCTCTTCCTTTTCCCCTCCTCCTCCTGACTCAACCTCCCTCTTGGACACTAAGGGCATGGTGTTGGTGGTTGCAGCAAAGAGGTAGGAACTAGGTGCCTGGTTGAGATCTATCTTTCTAGTTTTCATCCTTTGGAATAACTTTTTTTTTTTTTAATTATAGCACATAGTTGAGTTTAGGTTTTTGGCCAAATCTCCCCCTTTTTCTCTTAGTAGACAAATCTGTTGTAGTTACATTATTTTTTCTGTCAAAATAATGTGTGTAGTCTTCTAACCTTTTGCTATGTTTTAAACGCTTCCTCTTTATTTCCTTCTTTGTTTTATTTTTCATCATTGGTATATGAATTATATTTTCTTTTCCCTCTTAAAAACATTGAAAACTATTTTTTAAAGCCCTGGGAAGGTACTTTTTAGTGATGAAGTGTTCTTAAACTTTCACTTTTGGTTTCTCAAGAAGCTATTTTGGTTGCTAAAAAATTGTTAAACCTCTATCTTTCCAATGTACATTGTTAATCCATTTTCACTATTAAACATTTTCTTAAGACTATATAAAGCACATGTTTTCTAAAAGTTACTTGCATTTCTAGAATAAGTGGCTTTCAGAATTATGCTACCTCTAATTCTTGCATGCTATGTTAAGATTATTGTTAATGTTGCAGAACACTTTAAATGTCCCTTCTTTATTTACTAATGTCTTGACTCATTGCTTATATTCGTATTTCAGTCCCTTTATTTGCCTAAAATTAGTGTGAATAGCTTCTCTTTGGGTCTCTCACTATTTACTTGAAAACGGTTAAAATCTTCTTCTTAGAACACGGCCTAGAGAGCTGAATGAAGCAGGTACATATTAATAGCCCAGTGATTCAGCAGTATGAGTAGGTGGAGAAAGAACTTAGACTGAGTGTAGTACCAAACGGGAACTTCATTTCTGCCTAGTTTCTCTGGGTTTGCTGAACCTGTGGAGTCAGGGACTCATGTTCCATATCTGGCTTCCACTGTTGGCAAACTACTGTCACTGTCAAGCTTCCCTCCCTTCAGTCTCTGCCAGCTGTGACGCGTGAATGTTCTGTCTCTGTAAGTTGGGAGGTCTTCATCAGGAGTGCGTTTTCTGTCTGGTTATTAACAACCCTGATACTGGGTGTCACCAGCACCATAAGAAATATCCCAGACAGTTACTGACTCTGTGCCTCTTGTGGCTGAGGGTATTCCTCCAGTCTCTGCCACGTCTTCAAATGGGGGATTGCAGGTGACTCAGTTCTTCTAAGCGTAGTAAAACCTCCCCTTTTCCTCACGCCCTGTTTACATCTCCAGCCCTTATGCCTCAAAGTAAAGATATGTAAGATGTCTTTCTTAAGAAATCTGGGCAACCACTATTGACTCTGGAGTTTTAGCCAAGTATTTACTGAATGCTTGGGTGAAAAATGTACCCACTTTGTTCAATTTGAGTTATTTGTTGCCACTTTGTATAATTAAGTTGTTTTTAAAGCCTTCTGCTAACTGGTTGTCTACGAGGGTCATGTGGCTCATTAACCATTAATAGTAAATCCCTTTTTATCAGATTTGCCTCTGATTCTTAGACAAGCCTGACTGGCCTGGTGAACCTTGCATGCGTCACCAGGATGGCGAACCACCTTAGCAGAGAAAGCTCAGCCAGACTGGGAATTAGGATGGTTAATTAACCATCTTGGGCACATCACTCAGGTGCCATGACCCTCAGTTTCCTCCTTCAGAAGATGGGAATAACACCACATGTGCTGCCTACAGCACAGAATTTTTTTTTCAGAAATAAATGAGATGTTATATTTAAAAAGCAACATTCCAAGAATGACAAAGTACTCTACAAGAGCAAGCTTGCATTATTCTTTCTTCTTGAAGAGAAGTGGAAGTTTCCTTCTCACATTTCCACTCCTTTGAATAAGAGAACAAAGTTTTAGCTAAAAGGGAAATAAACAGCCAGTCTGGCCCGCCTTGTCTATTCATTCAGCGTTCATTCATTCATTGGACACAGCATTCCATAAGGCTCATCCCTCTCCTCATGGAGTTTATGTTTTAGGAACAGAGTTAGGCCACATACAAATACAAAAGCAAGATCATTTTAATCAATGATGAGTCTCCTTAAGAGAAATAAAGTGTAGAAAAGGACCAGCTGGAGGAGGCACCATAGTTGCTACTTTAGATAATACAATCAGGAAGGATTCATTTTTGTCTATGGTTGAGAATTAAAACACCTAATTAATAAACTGCCCAATAGCATAATGCTTGCAATTGACAAATATCGTTTTTCTTTTTTTGCATTTTATAGCAGCTTTTTGAGGCACACAGTCTAGATCTGATCTAGATTTGAGAGGAAACCACAAGGAATCTGAAACCTAACTGGACAGAATTTCAAAACAGTGAATATACATACCCATTTCACACATGGTGCTGGCAACGCCTACACCATATGCCTCTAAAACATCCTTTACTGTCCTCATAGACTCATCATACCTGGCTGCAAGGCCAAGGTAGTTATAGGAGCCCATGTTGATGACATCTTTGATGATTCTTCCAGTATACCTGCAGGGAGACATGTAAGTGAGCATTGCGGGCTATCTCACTTAATACCATCCTAGTGCCTCAGAGACCTTGGGTTTGGCCTGAATCATATGTTTTCTTCTTTCTTATTAAATTATACCATTGTAATCATAAAAAAATGAATGAAATTCTGTCATTTGCAGCAACATGGGTAGAACCATGTAGGCCACTATGTTAAGTGAAATAAGCCAAGCACAGAAAGGCAAATACTGCATGTTCTCCCTCATGTGGGAGCTAAAAAAGTGGGTTTCATGAAGATAGAGAGTAGATTGATGGTTACTAGAGTCCAGGAAGGAAAAAGGGGAGAGATAAAGAGAAGTTAATGAGTACAAATAAACAGTTTGATAGAAGAAATAAGACCTAGTGTTAGATTGATCAGTAGAGTGACTATAGTTTATAATACTCTATTATATATTTCAAAATAGCTTGAGCTTAAAGAAAAGATAAATATTTAAGGTAATGACCTCCATCAAGCATTGGAGAAAACTGTCCTGAACCATGGAGTGTTACTTAGCTCTGATTTAGCTTGGGCGCTTACTTCCATGGCACCTACGCTCTGGTTGAAATTCCAGCAAGAGCCTGCCAAAGGGACAAGAGCCATGGTCACCACTGTCTCCTTCAACCAGAAGTAGGAGAGTACAATTTTTCAATAAAGCAGGTGTAGGACATGCAGAGCCAGCCAGGTCTCTTGCTAATTACAATATAAACAAACCACCTTGGCATCTTAATTACTGTGACTTCCTCCAGTGGCATAATGAAGGCTTGCAAAGGGCTGAGTGACGCAAGACCAGCCACCTGCATGCCGTGGTTTTTTTTTGGATCTGGAATCTGTTGCCCACATTAGGATTTCCTTAAAAGGATTTTCTTTCCACCAAGCACCTCTGGGTGGCTGCTCACCTAAACGTCCAGTTGTAGTCATCCGACACTCTCTCCATCACATCAAACCAAGGCCCTGGGGCACTGCAGATGGGCCTGTTCCAGTTGTCTCTGATTCGCATGTAAAGATTTCGCTTATAAAAATTCTCAAAGTCTTGATACAGCGGCACAAAATCCTGTTATAATAGAGGTAGAAGGTTAGCTTTGGTCCCTTGCTTTTTGGATTTCATTTGCAATTGAAGGTTGGGAAAAAACTTGGAAGACCCATGCAAAGAACACATCTGCAGATGTATTTTGAGCAAGTGTCAGTAATTAAGGAAAGAGATGGGGTCCACAAATAAATCTGTGAGGCCCCCATCCCCAAAGAATGTGTCTTTAATGGAGGAAGGAATAAATGTGATAAACAAAGGTAGCAAGGATGACAATACCATACAAGTCCCAGAAGAAGTGGTGGAGACACTGATCCCTGCAACTTTCCTAAGGGTAATGACAGGTGTTTATGTCCAAAACAGTTTAGTTGGGGAAAAAAATGGCTGAGATGATCACTCGTATATTCTTAACTTTTTCAAACATCAATATCCCCACTCATTGTGTCTTTGGAATTGTGGATGAACTTGAACTGTTGGATCCGTTGGCAAAACTGCTATTGGCAGGTGGTTGGCGGTCGTGTGGAGGGCCTGGAAGCTACTTTGAGGAATTGTGGAGGGCTCAGGCCTCTCTCACAGCTGAGGTAACAGCATTAAGTTGCTATATAAACTGTAATCCATGACTAAAGGGATCTGCGATCCAACTGAGGCTCAAAGCAAGACATGTCTAATTTTGTAATTTGGCTTGGAATAGTTGATATGAGGCAGAAAAGGCAAAAGCTGTAACTACAGTCTAGGCCTAGTACGTTGTACCTTCATAGGATTGGAGCAGGAGGAAGAGTAACATCTTCCTAGAGGATCCAGGGAAGCTTTATGTAGGAGGCGCCTTGGAGATGGGTACCAAGGCAGAATGAGATGGTTATGGGAGGGATGCTTGAGGAGGGGCTCGTAGAGTGAGTGGGTCTGCATGCTGATATACGGGGTGCTTTTGAGAAGAATGAATAAGAATAATAGCAATCCCACTACTGTGTGTCTACCCAAAAGAAGGGAGTAATTTTATCAAAAAGACACCTGCACTCGAATGTTTATTGCAGCACAATTCACAATCGCAAAGATGTGGAATCAATTTAAGTGCCCATCAATTCATGAGTGGCTTAGCAAGATGTGGTGTACACATACTGTGGAGTACTACTCAGCCATAAAAAGAAATGAATTAATGTCCTTTGCAGCAATTTGGATGGAACTGGAGACCATTATCCTAAATGAAGTATCTCAGGAATGGAAAAACAAACACCACATGTATCCTCTAATAATTGGAACTAATCAATGGACACACAGAGGCACACAGAGAAATAAAAATCATTGGAAATCAAGAAGGGTAGAGGGTAAAGCTACATGTTTATTACAATCAATTACACTCTTTCATGCTCTCACAGGGAAAAGGATATATTTTTGAGGCAATGGGATTGTATAATTCCACAAAACTCATTTCCAAACTATTTATTCTTTGATTCAGTAATTTTTTTCATACTGTTTACTGCTTTGCACATTATTCTGTATCCCCAGATGTTATTTGTGTCCATCCATTTATAATTTTTAAGGCCTTATTTGAAATGATAATACATAAACTTATCCTATCAAGAGAAAGGAAAGAACTAGGACTGTAAGTAATATTTCTGGACTCTGAATGGAATTACAGTTTTAAGTTTTATGAGGAATCTTACCCCAAATAGAATAACAGTTGGTTTTGGAAAGAAGGAGAAAAGAACCAAAGCATTCTGTCTATAAAATTCAAACAGAATTAATTTCACATTTGAAACCATAAAATGCACAAGGTACCAGGGGTAGAAAGACACAGAAATTATGGAGATCAAACACTCATTTGACTCATATGGAAATCAGACCCAGATAGGTAAGCAACTTAAACTCTGGTCAGCCTCTGTCCTCATCCACTCTCCTACGTAGTGATTTCCGAGTGACCTTAGGCTTACCCATCTTCCCTCTAAAACATCAGTGATGACAAAAAGTCTTGCCCACAATATAGAAAACTAAGGCCATCAGATTGCCAGACGGTAGGAGGAGTGTCCATTATTCATAAGGAACTTGGCTTTGGCTGTAGAAAACAACCTGTGGCTTCCCCATCTTGTGCCTTGATGGAGATGTATTGCCATGGACATCTAAGGAGAGGTGGGAAAATACTTACTCCTTCCTAAACTTGCTGCCTCCTCACTCAGAGATCCAGAATTTGTATTTATGTGGAAATGGGAAACTAGCTCTTTATTAAGATAAATGCTTTGAGGGCAAGATACAGGGATTCTAACCTATTCTCTTGGGGTCAGGGAAGATTTCCTGCTAGGGAATGATTTTTACATTCAATAGATATTTTATAAATTAGGCACTTGCAACTCCCCTGTAAAAAGGAAGAACCATTTTTTTAACTACTCAGAGTTATTTCTTTGTGTATAATATAAACATTAACCCAGTTATGATACAAAAGGTCAGCAGCCTATGTGTTCCTGAGAGGGACAACTAAGCTTGGAAACCTAATTAGAATTCAAGATCTGATCTGGGAAGGAACTGACTTACTTTTGGGCATGGTCCTCTTCTCCCCACCTAGGAGGCGTTCTGCCTCTGCATGGGTGTATTTCTACTCCACCCCATTCCTTTGAGCAGCAGGGAGCTTTCTTCAGGAGCAGTCAACACCCACCAAAGGTCAATGTCCTCTAGTCTCAGGCAAGCTTCCCATAGCATTTTAACTACACCAGAAAATGAAGCTGGACTTGATATTTCAAAAACAGAAGCATTGCAACAGGGCATATCTTTATGTGTATCTTTGTCATTTGGCTTACTCATTGTCTTTATTTTTCTTTCTGTCACAAATGGCTAGATGTGATAGAGAATCTCAGGCCATAAGGACACAATAATTTTGGGGGACAGGATGTAGAAAAGGGTGAGTTAAACCTAGTAAGAGCCACAGACATGGCTTTGTTTCTTCTACAGTATGATGATCTTCCTTTTTTCACCTTTAAATTTGTATGGTGTTGGGTGTGGTGGCACATGTCTATAATCCCAGCTATTCGGGAGGCTGAGGCAGGAGGCTTGTCTGAACCAGTTCAAGCCCAGCCTGGGCAACATAGCAAGACCTCATCTCACAAAAGATAAATTTATATGATAATTTATAATTTTGCAAGTGATATGGATATTTCTATCCAACTTCTATAGATAGTTGATGGAGAGTCAGAAAACTTGATTGAACAAATTGAGAACTGCATCTAGTTCCAAAACTCGTTGGAACTCTTTCCAATAAATTGTGCTGCAGGGCTTGGTGTTTATTTTTTTATTTTTTTTATTTCAGCAAATTACAGGCTTACACATATTTAGGTCATGAATATTGCCTTTGTCCCACCCAAGTCAGAGCTTCAAGCGTGTCCATGCCCCATACGGTATATACTGCAAGTACTAGGTGTGAATATACCCAGCCCCTCCTCCCCACTCCCATCTACCTGACACCGGATGAATGTTATTACTACATGTGCACTGAAGTGTTGATCAGTTAATACAAATTTGATAGTAAGTACATGTAGTGCTTGTTTTTCCATTCTTGTGATACTTAGTAGAATGGATTCCAGCTCTATTCAGGATCATACAAGAGGTGCTATATCACCATTGTTTTTTTGTGGCTGAATAGAACTCCATGGTATATATATACCACATTTTATTAATTCACTCATGTGTTGATGAGGACTAGGGTTGTTTCCACATCTTTGCAATTGTCAATTGTGCTACTATAAATATTCTAGTGCAGATGTCTATTTTATAGAATGTCTTTTGTTCTTTTGCTTAGATGCCCAGTAATGGGATTTCTGGATCAAATGGTAGTTCTACTTGTGTCTCTTTGAGGTATCTCCATATTGCTTTCCACCGAGGTTGTACTAGTTTGCAGTCCCACCAGCGGTGTATGAGCATTCCTATCTCTCTGCATCCATGCCAACGTTTACTGTTTTGGGACTTTTTGATAAAGGCCATTCTCACTGGAGATAAGTGATACCTCATTGTGGTTTCGATATGCATTTCCCTGATTATTAGAGAGTTGAGCATTTTTTCATATGCTTGTTGGCAATTAGTCTATCTTCTTTTGAAAAGTTTCTGTTCATAGGGCTTGGTGTTTATAAGGAAGTGAAAAGAACATACCCATAGCCCATTGTAAAAACTATTACCAAATTTGGAAGCATGTCCCTTCTTATTTAACTACATGTCCATTCAGTAACAAATAGAATCATGGATTTATAGAAAGAAAGAATCATTATTAAACAGCAGTTATTCATTTTTGTCTACACTGACACTTCTGTTCTTACCTAATACTTTATTTTATATAATTATTTCCTTTTGGAAACCAGCTGTTTCTCATACCAGGGTAGAGCTTAGAATAATAACAAAATATGTTTGTACTTTTCCTTTTGTTGGCAAGGGTAACTGTATTTAAAACAGTTCTTTGAAGTGGAAGAAAACCAAAGTAAAGGTGGCTAAATTTAATCTTTATTTTTCTAGGTCTGCAAAAAAATGACATTGGTATTTTGATGGGGATTGCATTGAATCTGTAAATCACTTTGAGTAGTATGGACATTTCAACAATGTTGATTCTGTCGATTCATGAGCATGATATGTTTTTCCCATTTGTTTACATCATCTGCAATTTCCTTTCTCAGTGATTCATAGTTCTCTTTGTAGAAAATTTCACCTCCTTGGTTAAATATATTCCTAGGTATTTTATTTTCTTTGTAGCAATTTTGGAAGGTATTGAGTCTTTGATTTGATTCTCAGTTTGACTGTTGTTGGCATATAGGAATGCTACTGATTTGTGTACATTGATTTTGTAGCCTGAGAATTTGCTGAAATTATTTACCAATTGTAGGAGTCTCTTGGCAGAATCTTTGAGTTTTCTAGATATAAGATCATATCATCAGCAAAGAGTGATAGTTGACCTCTTTTTCCTGCATTTGGATACCCTTAATTTCCTACTCTAGCAATTGCTCTGGCTAGGACTTCCAGCACTATGTTGAATAGAAGTGGGAATGGGAATGCTTTCAACTTTTCCCCATTCAGTATGATGTTGGCTCTGGATTTGTCATATATGGCTTTTATAATTTTAAGGTATCCACATATGCCTATTTTGTTAAGCATTTTTTTCATGAAAGGGAGCTGAATTTTGTTGAATTCTTTTTCTGCATCTATTGAGAGGATCATATGATCTTTGTTTTTGCTTCTGTTTATGTGGTGGATCACATTTATGGATTTATGTACATTGAAACATTCTTGCATCACTGGGATGAAGCCTGCTTGGTTATGGTGGATTATTTTTTTGATGTGCTGCTGAATTCAGTTTGCTAGAATTTTATTGAGGATTTTTGCATCTATATTCATAAGGGATATGATCTATAGTTTTCTTTTTTGGTTGTGTCCTTTCCTGGCTTTGGTATCAAGGTGCTACTGGTTTCATAGAATGAGTTAGGGAGGATTCCTTTCTTCTCAGTGTTATGAAATAATTTCTGCAGTATTGGTACCAATTCATTGTAAGTCTGATAAAATTTGGCTGTGAAACCATCTGGTTTGAGATTTTTTTCTTGTTGAAAAATTTTTATTGCTGCTTCAATTTTGTTGCTCATAATTGGTATGTTCAGGAGTTCTATTGCTTTCTGATTGAGCCTTGGAAGGTTGTGTGTTTCTAGGAATTTGTCCATTTCTTCAGCGTTTTTGAGTTTATGTGCATAGAAATTTTTATAGTATTCACAAATGATAGTTTGTATTTCTGTGGTATCAGTTGTAATACTTCCTTTTTATTTCTGATTCAGCTTATTTGGGTCCTTTCTTTTCTCTTTCTGGTTAATCTAGTAAGAGAGCTACCTATTTTGTTTATCCTTTGAAAAAAACAACTCTTTGTTTCATTGTCTGTATTATTTTTTTGTTTTCAATTTTATTTAATTCTGCTTTGACTTTAGTTATTTCTTTTCTTGTCCTGGGTTTGGTATTGGTTTGCTCTTCCTGTTCTACACTTTGTTTGGAAGCAGAAAAGAGCCCAAATAGCCAAAGAAATCTTATGCAAAAGGAACAAATCAGGAAGCATCATTTTACCAGAATTTAAGCTATACTACAAGGCTGTAGTAACCAAAGCGGCATAGTACTGGCACAAAAATAGAGATATAAACCAATGGAACAGAACAGAGGACCATCTAAATATTGCCATCTGATCTTTGACAAAGTAGACAGCAATATACATTAGGGAAAAGAATCCCTATTCAATAAATGGTGCTGGGAACATTGGATAGCCACATGTAGAAGACTGAAACAAAATCCATATCTCTCACCACTCCCACAAAAATTAATTCAGACTTAAATCTAAGACATGAAACCATAAAAATTCTAGAAGAAAATGGTGGAAAAATTCTTCTAGATATTGGCATAGGCAAAGAATTTATAAAGAAGGGCCCAAGGGCAATCACAGCAACAACAAAAATAAATAAATGGGACTTGATTAAATCAAAAAGCTTCTGCACAGCCAAGGAAATAATCACAGAGCAAATAGACAATCTACAGAATGGGAGAAAATATTCACATGCTATACATTCAATAAAGGGCTAATAATGAGAATCTACAAAGAACTCAAGCAAATCAGTAAGAAAAGAAATTAAACGACCCCATTAAAAAGTGAACAAAAGATGTGAACAGAAGCTTTTCAAAAGAAGATAGACTAATGGCCAATAAACACATGAGAAAATACTCAACATCACTAATTAAACATCACTAATGCAAATCAAAACCCCAATAAGATATCATCTAACCCCAGTGAGAATGGCTTTTTATCAAAAAGTCCCCAAACAATTGATGCTGGCATGGATGCAAAGAGAAAGGAACACAAATACACTGTTGGTGGGATGGCAAACTAGTGCAACCCCTATGAAAAACAGTATGGGGACTTTTCAAAGAACTAAAAGTAGACTTACCATTTGATCCAGCAATCTCACTACTGGGTATTTACCCAAAGGAAAAAAAGTCATTTTATCAAAAAGGCACTTGCACTGGAAGTTTATTGCAGCACAATTCACAATTCACAATTGCAAAGATGTGGTATCAACCCAAGTGCCCATCAATTCATGAGTGGATTAATAAAATGTGGTATATGTACACCATGGAGTACTACTCACCCATAAAAAATGAATTAATACCTTTTGCAACAGTCTGGATGCAACTGGAGACCATCTTCCTAAGTGAAGTATTGCAAGAATGGACAAACAAAGACCACATGTACTTACTATTAAATAGTGAGGGGGATGGGGGAAAATGGGCAGATGTTGGAGAAAGGGTAGAAAGTTTTAGTTATGCAGGATGAATAAGTTCTGGAGACTGTATAGCATGGTGACTATAGATAATGATAATGCATTGTATACCTGAAATTAGATCCTAATTGTTTCTAACCAAAAAAAAAAAAAAAGGAAAAGGAGAAGATAAAAAGAAAAAAAAAGAAAAGAAGAGAGAAAAAGGTAACTGAAATGACAGATACATTATTACCTTGATTGAGGTAATCATTTCACATTGTATAATATATGCTATCAAAGCATCATATTGTCTGATGTAAATATATACAATTTTCATGTGCCAATTATATCCCCACGAAGTTTCACAATTTTTTTAAAAAGGAAAAGTAAAAAAAAAAACCATTAATATGTATTACAGAAAAAAAACAATTGTATGAAGGTATGAAAGGAGAAATATTTAAAATAAAAAAATAAAAATAAATGAAAGAAAATGTGAATGTAAAACATCGAGATAGCAGGAATAAGTTTAAACATGTGAGTAATTAAAATATTAGGTTTAACCATATGGAATTGCCAATGTTTGACTATTTTTAACCTACAAAAGCAGCAATTTCATTTGGTTTAAATAAGTAATTGTTAATACACCATATTATTAAAATGCAATCTTCACATTTGTTTAAAACAAATCTATATGCCACTTATAAGAGACCTACATTTTCCAAAATGATAAAGATAAAATAAAGAGATGGCTATTGAAGAAAGATCAGGTGTATAAATATTCATATAAGGCAAAATAGAACATAAGATAAAAAGCATGATGAAAGGAACAACTAGAGCTGTAAGTTTAATACTCAAATACATCTGTCAGTTTACACTGATAATTACACTGAAATACATAAGGGAAAAAAAACCTAACAAATCTACAATGACAATGGAGGGCATTAATATACATTTATTTAAAAAAAATTTGAGTGGACAAAAAATAAGTAAGTCTAGAGGAGTTAAAGAACATATTAGCTCTTATCATGACAAACTTAACAGACACTGCATGTACAGTTTTTCATGATACACATGAAAAATACTAAGAATTTCCAATACAACTATCTGAGAAACTGTGAAGGAGAGAATTTATTAAAGTGGAAGCACTTGACATTAAAATATGAAAATATCAATGGCTTTCTTATATGCTATCAATATCTAATTGGAAAGTAGTATGGGGAAAAGGGATAGTATTCAAATAAAATCATGATAGAAAAATTGTACCTAAATAAGAGGAAGTGGTAAGAATTTTATAAAGAAAATTATAAAATGTTATTAAAGAACATAAGAAATACATTAAGAAATGGAGAGACTTATGTTTCTACAGAGGAAGACTAAATATTATGAAGACATCAAATTTTTCAAAATTAACCTACCAATTTAACTTATTCCCAATTAAAATGGCAAATTTCTTTACTTCAAAATTCTATACCTGCCAAGCTAAATCTAAAGTACACAAGGAGAGAAAATCTTAAGAATTATCTAAAAACTTATAGAGTTACCTAAAAAACATACAAACAGATCAACATTTTATATTAGTGGGTAAAAAATCAAACTAATTAATGATATCAGGGCAATTAAAAATATCTTTTAAAAAATAGTCCTTCTACCTCACACAGCACATAAAAATAAATTCTAGATGGATTTGTGGACTAAATATATAAAATAAACCCCCCAAGTCACAAAAGTTCTGAAAGAAACCATAGGAAAATTTAGTATAACTTTAAGATGAAAAATACTTCCTAAACATGACTAACACCCCCTCAAAGAGAAAAAAACTAACAACAAAATTAATAACAACAATGAAGACATAAAATTAATGTTTGATATATATGACTTAAAAATTTATGTGTGGATAAATGTAGAAAAAGTTAAGAGGCAAGAAATTGAACTGAAGAAGTATTTAAAACACATTTAATGGACAAATTATTGATATAAGGGTATATAGAAAGAGTTCTCCTAAATCAATAAGAAAAAACAGTTTAATAAAATTATGGGCAAAGGGTGTTAATTGGCTATTTGGAAGAGTAGATATAAGTGACTAAAAATTATATGAAAAGTTCAGTCTCACTGTTAATAAGGAAATGCTAACTCAAGAATAAATAATGTTTACACAACAGATTGGCAAATGTGTTTAGTGTTGATAATATCAACACATCAAGTGTTGGCAAGGAAGCATGCACTCTCAGATACTCTTCACTGGAGACTGTCTAGGCAAGCATGTCTAAGCAATTTGGCAGTGTTTCTCAGAAGTCAAAATGTATATTCTTTGGATCTAGAAAGCCACTTCTAGGAATTATCCTAGAATACTGCATATGCTACTCATTGACAAATTATTTACTAATATAATAATAAAAAGAGAATATAAATACATTATGATATATCCATGTTATAGAATATCATGGAATATCATGCATCTATTAAAAGAAATAAGGTAATCCCATATTGCTGGATCAAATGGTACTTCTACTTTTAACCCTTTGAGGTATCTCCATATTACTTTCCACAGGGGTTGTACTAGTTTGCAGTCCCACCAGCAGTGTATGAGTGTTCCTATCTCTCCGCATCCATGCCAACATTTATTGTTTTGGGATTTTTTGATAAAAGCCATTCTCACTGGAGTTAAGTGATATCTCATTGTAGTTTTAATTGCATTTCCCTGATTAGAGATGTTGAACATTTGATCCAGCAATCCCATTACTGGACATCTACCAAAAGGAAAAAAAAAATTCTATAAAAAAGATATCTGTACTAGAATGTTTATAGCTTATAATTCACAATTGCAAAGATGTGGAAACAACCCAAATGCCCATCAGTACATGAATGGATTAATAAAATATGGTACACACATACCATGGAGTACTATTAAGCCATAAAAGAAATGGTGAACTACCTGTTGTATTATCCTGGATAAAGCTGGAACTACTTCTACTAAGTGAAGTATCACAAGAATGGAAAAACAAGCACCACATATACTCACCATCAAATTGGTATTAATTGATCAACACTTACGTGCACATATAGTAGTAACATTCATTGGGTATTGGGTAGGTGGGAGCGGGGAGGAGGGGATGGGTATATTCACACCTAATGGGTGCAGTGCACACCGTCTGGGGAATGGACATGCTTGAAGCTCTGACTTGGGTGGGACAAAGGCAATATATGTAGCCTCAACATTTGTACCCCCGTAATATGTTGAAATAAAAAAAATTTCCATGTAAAGATCTTCAGATATGTAATTCAGTAAATAAAAAAGTAATTCACAACTAGATGCATGATATGATTCCATAAAGGACAGGGTAAGTACAAATGAATATAAGTAAGTGTAGTTAAGTACATGAAAGGGACAGGAAGGGTGCACAAAGATTGCTTTTGTGCATTACTTGCATAATAAAAAGGAAAGAGAAAAATACACATGAGTTTAAGAAGTGACTCTTCGTTAGGGCTTGTCGTAACCCATCCATTTCACAGGTTGGTTTTGTACTAGTTAATACACATTAGCACAGCTCCACTCATCAAAATCAACCAACCCTTCCTACTATCATAGATTAGCCTGTGAGTCTGGCCTCTGCGTATTCACTGTGGGAGGTTGTGATCTGATTTTACTGATGATCTTACTTTGCAAAATATTTCTAGAACTTTGAGAGTTTGGAGTCGTCTTTCCAGCCTGTGGCACATGCTCTGCCAGAAGCAATTGTGGAAAATCTTCACCCCTGTGACAGTGGATTAGTTTTATAGACAGAAGATATTTGGCTCCAATCCTGGTCGGGGAGATTGGGGATTTCACTGGCTGGTGATTTCTGCTGCATTTAAAGTTATTGGTTTCTTGGTGTTACTTGAGTCAACGAGTGAGCCATGCAGATACCTCAGGGAGGACCATTCCAGGCAGAGGGATATGCAAGTGTAGAATTCCTGGAGTAGGCACATGCAGGTGGTGCTCGAAGAAGAGCAGGGAGGTCCTAGTGTTTGAAGCAGTGTGAGAGAGCCGACAGTAGAATGGATGGAAGAAGAGACAGAAGGGGGAGCTGTATTCTTCAGAGCCTCGGCCAGCCCTGGCTCTTACTCTAAGGGACATGGGAGGACATTAAAGTGTTCTGGCCAGAGATGTGCTGTGAGTTAACTTAGGATTTAAAAGAATCACATTAGTTAATTGAGAAGAGGCTTCGGGGTTTGAGGGTGGAAGCAGGGTACATCCAGGTCAGAGAAGATGGTGGTTTGGACAAAGTGGGAGGCAACAGGAGTGGTAAGAAGTGGTATGATAATAAATACAATATTTTCTGGCAGATTTGACTTTGGGTGCAAGAGAAAGAGCTGAGTCAGGATGACTCTGAGGTTTTGTCTAGAGCACCTGCACTGATGGAGTTGCCATTTACTAATCTGGAGATCGTGAAAGGCGTGGGTTTGGAGGGGAAACTCACACACACAGTTTTGGGCGTGTCAAGGCTGAGTGATTACTGATGAATGGAACCTAGTGCACAAGCGGAAGTCTTGGCCTAGATAGGAGCCCAGTCACTTCCTCCATGGTAAGAGGTGGAAAGCCAAGTATGTGTGCTCAGGTGCAGGTAAGTGTGGTGGTGGAGTGAGTGAGTGGAAGTTCTGACTTGTTTGTATTTTCTTAATGAAATTGGCACGTGGGAGACAAAGTAGCAAAGTCTGCTCATCTCTGCTTGCCAGGATGATTTCACAAAGCCCCTGACTCTGTAATGACATGTAGCTAAGATGCTTTGAAGACAAAACACCATAGAGCAGTGGTCCCTAACCTTTTTGGCACCAGGGACCGGTTTCATGGAAGATAATTTTTCCACAGATGGGAGGCGGGGGCAGGAAGCTCAGGCAGTGATGCAAGTGATGGGGAGCATCTGTGAATACAGATGAAGCTTTGCTCACTCACCCTCTGCTCACCCTCCTGCTGTGCGCCACTCCTTTCGTAAGTTTCATGGAAGACACTGGAGGAGTGTGGGCAGCAGAGCTCTGAGGCCTGGTCCCTAACAAGGGTTGGGGACTGCGGCCATAGAGCACACAGCTCCCCATGTCTCTTGCCTGAGTCACTATTTTCCTTAAAAGATAAATGATCCGATGGTCATGCTTGAAGCTCTGACCCAAGGGAGGAGAGGGGGCAAGGGCAATATATGTAACCTTAACATTTGTACCCCCATAATATTCTGAAATTAAAAAAAAAAGATAAAAGATCCTAATTGTACATATAAGATGATATCTGACAGGCTTCATGATTATGTTTGTGTAAACGATAACTCAATGGACTCTTGCACCCAAACTTAGATGTGATTTTGCAAGTACCAAATCTTTACCACCTGTATATTAACTGTGAACTGAAATACTGAATTGGAGCAGTCTGATAAAACCTTTCTAAAGTACTGCTCCTGGGCTGTAGGCCCTGGTCTACAGTTTTCAGTAAGACATCTAAATTAAACTAACTTTAATTCTTTAAAAGCTTGATTTGTTTTTTCTTTAGCAGACAGAGGCAATATTATTAGCTGAAAAGTCAGGAGGGCCAAGAAGTATTAGAGGTGTGAAAGTAAAGGAGAAAGTAGGAAGTCGTCATCTAGTAGAGCCCATGACTCAATGTACTAAGGTAATGTAGCGTGATAGGCAGGCAGCTCCGAAGGCCATGTTGAGGCTCCTGATCTTAAATTTGAAGGGAGACCAGTCAGCATGCGGGGAGGGGGTGTGTCAAATTGAGGAAGTATCAAAGCTCATGTACTTTGTGCTGGATGGAAGGAAGGAAAAGAGAACATAGGAGAGCACAGGAGAATGGAAAGAGTTTAAAATCAAGGCATTACAGGCTCCAGGGATGAGGTTGGGTAAGAGAGATGTTAGGCAATACTGCAGGGGAGAAAGCTGGTAATGACACCTGCCTGCAGCAGACCAGCTGATTCCAATGTACAGCCAAGGTCAAGAAGCACTGATCTGGCATTATCAGCTGCTATTCTGTAATAGTTAACTTCCAGGGGCTACCATTATAAAGTACAGGTGGGCTGGGACTGCAATTCATGAAACTGACAGTAGGATACCTGTCAGCACCTGTGTTCAGGTGCTGCTGCCCCCTGAACACAGGTGCTAATTGGACTTCAAATTGAGACCCTCCAGAATAGCAGTGCATCTCAAACTGTAATGTGTGTCCATATCACCTGAGGATCATGATAAAATAAAGATGCTGCTTCAGAAGTGTCAGACTGGGTGGGTCTGAGAGTTCTAACGAGCTCTCAGGTGATACTGGTGAGAAGAATCAACGTGAAAAGAATTAACCAGCAGCACTGGCTTCACCTGGGAGCTTGTTTAAAGCTGCAGAATCTTGGCCCCACCCTAAGCTACTGAAGCAGAATCTGCATTTTAGTATGATCCCCCTGATAATTTGTGTGCACAGTAAAGTTTGAGAAGCATTGCTCTAAAATATTGGCTTGCAACTTTGTATACAAATTGGAATCTCCTGGGAAGTTTGTAGGACCTTCCCTCTTCTGGCCCCAACCACCACCCAGGGTGCACCACAAAGCAATTAAATCAGGATATCTATGGGTACAGCCCAAGTGTTTGTATCTTTTAAAGGTTCTCAGTGATTCCAGAAGATAGCCAAGGTTATGAAACAATGGTTTAATATTTCTATCCCACAAGCTGCTGGTAATATGTTAAGTTCCCAGGCATAGCCCAATGAAACTCTCTGAGTTTGGATCCAAGCAGGTCCAAACAGGAAGACCAATTCCTGAGCTGTCTGTTTGCCTTGGACAAGACCATACTTCACACCCAGCGACCTTAATGGATCCCATCTTTAGAAGAAAGTTCCTCTGGGCTAATCCTGCTATTGTTGCATCAGGATGCAAAATGTGAATGCAAAAAGAAAAAGTTTGAATTTATGCAAACATTTAGATACTTGTCTTAAAATTTACTACAGCTACAACCTCCTGAACCATGTTTGTTTCAGGTGGGAGTTAAAGTCTCTGGGGATGGGCCACAAATGTCTGGGATTTACTTGTAGAGGTACCAGGGACTATCTGGGTTTAATGTGAACACAGGATTGCAACTGAAATGTTTTCTACCAAACTGGTGCCATGTTCTATCGGGATTTGCACAACCTGTTCAATTATTGGGCCCATATCAACCTGAGAAATGTGAACTTACAGAATGGGCTGTGTTTAAAGTTTTTTAAGTCTCTTATGATACTTGACATTAATTGATTACATTTGCTGATATGCTCTTCTAGATTTTGTGAAGTTGGACTATTACATCATTGAGAAAGTAATTTATCCAGAGGTCTTTGAGAATTTGTGGTTCAAGTCTGAAGTTGTCTTTGATTAATAAAAAAAAAAAAAAGATATGGCCCCAAAATGAAGAGTTAAATGGGGAATTGAAGCCAAATATTTAAATCTTGTGCCTATCTGTATTGTCCTTTTTGGTGCTAGGAGATTGTTAGTGGAGTCTATCTGAGCTCCCAGGTGCCCTGAGCCTGTAATTTTTTTTTTTTTTTTTTTTTTTTTTAGTGCGCACTGGCAGGGAGGTTTTGATTATTCTATGTTTTCTCATGTACTTAACACTTAAGTGACACAGATAAAGGGGATTATCAGGGCCTTGATGTTTCGCAGTCAAATTCAGGGTATTGGGACTAGAAATCAAAGAAAGGAAAAAGCAAATAGAAATTACAAAGTTGAGGCAACACTTTAGTTTGAATGGATGGTCTGGTATGAGAGAAGTCATCATGGTGAAAGAAAAAAATGGGGAAATTGAATTAATAAATTCTTATATTTGATTAAGAAAAAGAAAGAACATAGAGTAAAAGAGTAGAAATGGAAATAAGAACATCCTTTGTGATCTTTATGAAAAACATAATCATTCTTCTCCAGCACCACTTCATGAAGGTGCTATCTTTTCTGGTGTCATTTTGTCCATGGCTGGTTTGTCTTGTGGGACAGTGTGTTCTGCACTCCCAGTGACCAGCTTATAGAATTAAATAATGCTCATTTCTGCTAAAAAGAACCAGGGGGTCAGGGAAAGTAATATATTCTATGTTTTGAGCAAGAGACTTTAAGATGTGCCTGAGCTTATTTACACAAAGCAAGGATACTGTCAGAAGTGTGGGGCAGGGAGTAGTATTAAAAGGGTAAATAGTCAGTCCATAGACAGGGTTGGGAATGGCCAAGTCCCATCAAAAAGAATAACTGCAGTTAATTAGAACCTGTTTAGCTGAAAGGGTCTAAATCTCTAAAGGGGCTCAAGTAAAAGAGATACCATAGGAAGGGTATACCTTCCAAGGTGAGTGACTGATGCTCTCTACCTCCTGGAGATCAGACAGGATGGAAAGCATTTATTTTGTAAAGAAATGTAAATTACTGATCTTTAATGCAAGGCCTTCCTCCTGTGGAGTGGTTCAAGCGGTTCTTGTAGCAAGAGGGGCAGCTGTTAAAATATAGGTTGTCCTTAGCCCATCATTTTGGACTGAAGCCCCCATTCCCCTCACTGCTGGGAGGACTGGAGACTTACAGCTCTCTGAGGATTGCCTGGGCCTGAAGGGATCTTTCTCAACCAAGATCCCCTTTGCAGAATTTGAAAGGTCCAGCCCACTTCCCTCAGTTCAGCATGACTCTGAAGGGACACCCATCTCCAGAGCTCCCTGTGTGATTAGCTGAGGCCTTTGCTGGACCTACATCATCTCAACTCACTCTATCCCCTCTCTGTTCCCCTCTTCCTTCTCACCCATGTTGCTTCCTTCTCTACCTCACAGGCATGGGTCGCAGGAGCACACTCTAATAACCTTGCATTCAAGCCACCATCTCAGAGTTGGCTTCCTGGGAAACAACTTATCATGAGTATTCTCTTTTTTTCTGGATGAAATATAGAAATTGCTTTAGAAAAACCAAGAAGACTAAAACTGCTAGGTTAAAAGAGCAAACATATTGAAACTCAGGTTAGAAGATGGATTGCAGATCTAAAACCTAAGCCTGACAAGAAATGCCACACCTGAGAAGTTGATATTTGATTTACCCTTTGTCCCAGTACTCTGAAATGGGCTGATTTACTGTGTGCCAGTTACTTGTACCGGTGAGCTGACAGATTGGTGAGATAACAGCCAATCTGTTATCCAGCTGGCGAGATCGTTGTGAGAATAGCCAGGAGGAATACTGTTCTAATCTCAACTTTCCTGTTTCATCACTAGCTCTGCTAGGACTGGGGAAACCTGCATCTCTGGGAGCATGCTGGATTTTCTCCTGCTTGATTCTACTGTTTCTATATTCTTTATCATTCAAGAACCTTTATGTCCTCAAAGCTGTATCTGTGGCCATCTTTTTGCTAATACAGGACCATTCCATTGTGATGAATGTGACATTGCCATCCACGCATCTGCCCAAACTGGAAATTTGAGATTACCCTGTTTTCCTTCTTCTATCTTATCTTCTATATACTCAGCCACCAAAATTTGTTGATACCTCCTAAATATCTCTATAATTATTTCCCTTTTCATTCCATTCACTTGTTCCCTAGTTCAAACACAATCTCTTTCCTACACTATTGCGAACTTTCTTTCTTGTCATTTTGCTTCTCGTCTTGAATTGGGATTCCATGTCTGCCATCCATTAAATTCTTTGTTGTTCTTCATTCTCTTCTCCTCCTCTCCCATCTCTTTTTTCCCCTGGGAAATCTTGTCTTTTCTAAGGCTTTGATTCATATTGATATGCTGAAGATATACTGAAGATGCCACAATATCCCTCTAAGACTTTTCTCCAAAAGTCCAGACCTCTAAGTTTAGCTGGCAGTTCTTCAGACTCAATTTGTCAAACAATGAATTGACTACTTTCTCCCTCCAACCGGATCTTTCTCTTCTATTCCCCACCCTAATGAATGACACCACCTTTAACTACCCAGCCACCACACAAAGCCAGGTGTGGTCTTTGATTTGTCTATCTCCCTAATTCCATCTCTAACGCCACCTCCTAAACATCTCTTGGCCTTATCTCCTATCACCATCCCTATTGTTGCTACTCTGGTCCTAGCCAGGCTATCTCATCTAGACATATTTTTTTTTAACCTGAATATCTGCATAAGCCACTTAATTTGTTTTTTTTTTTTTTTTTTGGTCTCTATGTTGTATTTCTGCAATCCATTTCTCATAGGACAGAAAGAATAATCTTTCTAATCTACAAATCTGCATTCCTTTGCCTGAAATTCTTCAATGCTTTCCCATTGTTCTTGTAATGAATGTCTGTGGCTTATAAAAACCCATTACAGTCGAGCAGTCTTCCTCCCCACGTACTCCCATTCTCATTCATGATACTCTGGTCACTGGAATTCCTTGGTTCCCTGAATGCACGATGCTTTCTCCTACCTCTAGATCATCTTGTATCAAGTTCCCTCTTGCTAAAGACTCCTTCCTCTGATCTTGACTCAAACTTTACCTTACTACTTACTCTTCAGCTTTCAGATTTTGGGGTTTTTTTGAGACAGAGTCTCACTCTGTTGCCTGGGCTAGAGTGCCGTGGCATCAGCCTAGCTCACAGCAACCTCAAACTCCTGGGCTCAAGCTATCCTCCTGCCTCAGCCTCCCGAGTAGCTGGGACTACAGGAATTCACCACCATGCCCAGCTAATTTTTTCTATATATTTTT
>CAUYRT010041944.1:0-15505 GCA_963574885.1 Lepilemur ruficaudatus
TCCCCACCAGCGATTCTTTAGTGTAGACATTTAACCACCATCATACCTTAGCACACGCCCTGCTTTCTTCCCAGAAAGTCAGTCCTGACTGAGCGCAGGTAGCCTATCTCAAAGACTGTGTTCTCAGTGCTGCGCCCCGCGCCCCCTGTGCAGGACTGTGTCAGTGTGACTGCGCAAGTCAGAGCTCGTGAGAGGAGGAGGAAGACGTGGGCTGGGGAAGGAAGGGTTCGTCTTGGTTCAGGCGTTGCTTCAACCCTGAACTGGCGGCAGTGTCCCTGGCCTAGAGCGGGAGAGCCAGAGCCCCTATCAGGCAGGGAGCCTCCGTGGCCTCCACTTCTAGGTCAGGCTTTCACAGCATGACTTTATTACTTTGTTTAAACTGTTAGACAATTTCATCACATCAGACACACCCTATTCAAATGTGAGAACAAAAACACCTTCCAAAGCCAACAGGAGATGTTCTGTGCCACTCTCCCTTCCATTAGTGCAGACGCCTGCAGGATGACTTCAGTACAGATGGTGCCAGGCCTTCAGGGCTAACAGCTCCACGCCTGTTTAACACGAGGCGCCAGTGTCTCCCGTGCCCTGCCACGTGAGGGAGGGGTGGTCACGGGGGACTTGGTACGGCTCGAGCATCGTCTGTGCGTGGGGCACTTGCACGTGCAGGGCCTCGTTAGTCCCCAGAGAGGCAGCACGGCAAGGGCTTCTCTGTCTGCATCTGGTGGTTGAGGAAACGGAGCTCAACTCGCTCAGGAGCCCAGGACTAGCGGTTGGAGCAAAGCTCAGAAGAACCCAGGGCCCTGCGACCCTGCTCTGCCCCTCCCAGCCTTTGAGGGCAAAGCATTAACCTTCCTTTTGGTCCCACATCCCTTGAGCAGACGGTGACAGCTGTGGGCACTCTCCTTCAGAACACCCCTTCCATTCTGCACTCGGGTTCGGTGGATTTGCACAGCCCTGCTGTGTTGCCTGCACCAGGCTTACAGCCTCTGCTCCAGGGAGCTCTGAGGTTGGCCTCCACCACTTCACCCTCAGCAGCAGCACCTGCTTCCGGAAGCAGGGTGTTTGCTCAGTGACTGTCCCGCCAGTCATGCTGATGTGCAGTGCGCAGCCGGGCTGGAGCTTGTCAGGGCACAGCGTGTGCTCTGCTGGATGCGGCGGCCGTGACTCAGGGGGCTGGGGGCTGTGCACACTCCTCCTAACCAGCCTCTGCCTGTTGTGTTTTCCAGGTCTTTTATCAGAAATCACCGATCCAGAGAGCTTCCTAAAGGACCTGTTGAACTCAATCCCCTGACCACGCACTCGGACACCGCAGTTGACAAAGACTGAAGCTAGCTTGCCTTCCTCCCTCTGTTCCTCCCTCCCCGTGCATTGACTCCCCCACGGGATGCTGCATCATTACCCCCCATCTTTTCTTGGCGTGGCTTGGGGTTTTTAGGCTTCCTGTTTTATCTTGTGTGTGTGATGCACTAGCTATGAAGTTGTCTGTAACCCAAGCCATCGAAGGACCTGTACATACCTAGGAGCCATGAATTGTCCTGGCCAACTTAATACTTGAGTGTGCACATCTTGAGAAATAAATGAATGACTTAATACACATTGAGAAAGAAGGTGTTGACTGCTGCTTAAGCCCATCTTTAGTGACAGCCCTTTCGGCAGCAGCACAGAAGACTGTGTCAGAGTCACTGTCTCTGGGCCTCTCGTCAGCACTGAATGGAGCCTGTCTGTTCTCGGCCAGCAAGTCGGGGCGCTGCATTTGACGGCAACGATTTTTCCCAAAACAAAGCCTGTGGCCTTAAGAGCTGGAACCCAAAGACACGTGGAACTGATGATTTTCTAGTCCTCAGCTGAAGGGAGGCCAGGGGAGCAGGGCGCTAGCGTTTTGGCAGCAAAGGCCTTGGGAGCATTTGACATTGATACTAACTGTGCATGGGGCGTCCTTTGGTGACTTGTCTTCGGGGTTGTCGTGTTGAGAGGGGGCCTGAGGCAGACTTAGGGTCAGAGTAGTGAGAGTAGCTGCCGTGTACACTGCCAGGCACCCCGCCTATTCTTATTTCTAATCTGACAAGCCTGTGAGAAAGGGCCCAGGAACTAACACCACTTGCCCAAGGTCGCCCGGCCAGGAGCTTTGTGCAATGTTCCGAATCACTGTCACTGCTGCTGCTGCTGCTGCTGCTGCTGCTGCTGCTCCTGCTCTCGGCCTCTGAGACCTGCTGCCCCGGGGAGCAGCCCTCTCTAGTGAGGCGGCCAGACTCCCGAGAGCCTCCGGCCAGACTTTAGGAAAAGGCTGACCCAGCCGTGGTCTCGGTAGGAAGAGCTTGCGAGTACCTGTCTCCTTTCGTTCCCTGTGGGCCACTCAGCCAAGGGCCATGTGTGACATCAGCCTGCCCTGTCTGGATGTCGGTGTATGTGGCTTACTGCTCAAGCCAGATCATCTGGGCCTGGGGTGCCTCTGGGCTCCTGCAGAAGACTTTATGGAAGCCAGGGCTTCACGTCCCTTCCCCAGAGCCCCCGACCAGGCAGCCAGGCAGGCACGAGTGTGGTGCTTGGAGGCAGAGACTAAGGCGTCTGTGGCCGGGGCCCAGCTGGAGGCCCTGGCACCCCAGAGCGTGCGTGTGCGTGCGCGCATAAGTGCACGCGTGCTTGTGTTGGAGCACTCGGGGTTTCTGAGGGACTGGCGTGGCTCCAGGGAGGGGGACAGCACGGGGAAACATGGTCATGCGTGTACTCCTTGTTCCAGTCCCAGCTCCCCCGCCGGCCGTGTCTCCGCAGTCTCCTCTCTGTAGAGGGAATGTCGGCACCTGCGCGGTAGGAGGGCGGTGAGATGTACGTGAGATAATCTGCCTGGCAGGTAGTGAGTAGCCCGTAGCTTCTCTTATTAATGAATTCATTTTAGTCTATTAGATTCTGCCTTTTCTTTAACAAAGCTCCGTGTCTCGGGTGAGGTCCAGGTGTGATTAGTGAGGACGGAGACCCTGGTGTTGGCACACTCAGGTCTCACGCCAGGACTGCGGGGAGTCCCTTCCCTGCGTATCTGCTGTCTCCCACTTTCTGAGACACTTGCAGGCTGTCACAGACGGCACCACGGTTATGTAACATCCTAGGAGTAAATTTGGAGCAGCGTCATCTGGGACAGCAGAGCACAGGGGGCATGTGGGGAGGTGCCCCGCAAACAGCCGACGTTGACCTGTCCCCCCGAGGCCGGGCCTGCTGCTTCATGTGGCTCCACGGGAGGCTCAGCCGTGTTCGCTGTCACACCTCGGGGCATTCTGTGTTGACTTGGCACCTTCAGGAGCTTAACCACGGCCCGCTTCTCTTTGGCCTGCAGAACTGGAGTCGCCAAAGCTCATTACAAGTTGTTCACTTATTTTTCTCTGCCCTTTGTTTTTTTATTTCTTGCAAAGGCCACAGAGAATTTTGGCCCCAGCCCAAACATATCTTGTTTTCACTCTAGAGCTTTTCCTGGTGTGTACACAGGGTGCTTCCCAGTGGCTCTGCCACCGTCCCAGACAAGCCGCTCACGCGGCGCCGTGCAGGTCTGTAGCAGGCTCCAGGCGGTGCTCGGGCAAGAGTAGAGACTGCGCTGGGGAGACAGCTGCACCTCCCCCGGCCCGGGTCTCATGACAGGAGCACCGCCGGGCGCTGAGCAGAAAGCCACTTAGCCTTCTCCTGTCCGGAGCCACTGTCTGGACCTGCTGCTGCTTGGGTCCTTGTCCTCCTCGACAGGCAGCCCCAGCTGGGGAATTAAGTAGGTTCTGGACCAGCTACACCTAGAGAGGAGGGCTGCAATTTTAAGCCCCTAAAGTCTGCATTCAGCAGTAGAGCTGGAGAGGTGATGTCAGCACCTTCTGGAACTGCTAAAGCTGCTGGTGTTCCTCAGTCAGTCCACGTCTGCCCTGGTGCCAGCTTCCCAAGTTCATACTCTGTTGGAGGTTAAAAGGGAGGCCCCTGCCTGCTCCTCCCCTCCCCAGGTGTATTTGCCGAGGCTTAGGCTGCGCTAGGTCCTTTGCATTTCCTTCTTGCGTCAGCGCTACAGCTCAGGTGGTCGTGTCCCAGTCACGGATGCGGAAGTGACTCCCCTGCTGGGGCGTCGGGACTCCAGAGGCTGCCTTGCATCATACAACTTCATTCGTTCCTTCCAGGATTCAGTGTCTGCCCAGTACCAGCCGCTATCCCAGATGCCAAGGGCACAGCTGGGTGTCAGTCTCTGTCCTCGTGGAGCTTAGCTTCCCGTGAGGACAGGGAACCAAGGCGGTCTGGGCTACAAGATGGCAGTGTGGGCCGCAGACAGGTCAACGTGGGGACGGCTGTGGCGGGTCAGTCTGCCCCTGCTCTAACCTGCCCACGGCCAGATTCTCATGCCTGGTTGTAACTAGCGTCCCCTTTGGTCACTCAGCAAACCTTAGTTGGGCACGTAGTCTGTGCTTGCTCTCGGGCACGGTTACTGCTGCGTTGCCCTGGTGGGCCCGTTAGGGGACTGGGACCAGCCTGGAAAGAGAGGTTCGCTCTGCTCTCTGGGTTTCAGATATGGCCTGGGTCTGGCCACTTCCCACCACCTTTCCGCCCTAGTCTAAGCTACCCTGTCTCCCCCTCCTCACCCCTGCAGTCCGTGCTCCCAGCACCCAGGGCGGGCGTTAAACACAGTGCGGGCTGTTGCCCCTGCTCAAACTTCACAGTTGGAAGGGGTCAAAACTCCTTCCCAGGCTCCCAGGCCCTCCCCGGCCTCCCACCTCATCTCCTCCCCTCCTGCGGCCCTTCTCGCTGGGCAGACCCACCGCACAGGATCTGGGCTTCTGCCCTGTCACGCCCAGGTGTTTGCAGGGCTCGTTCCCTCCCTCCACCCAGGTCTCAGAGACCCCCGAGCCCCCACCTGGAGAGCGGCGCCCACTGAGCCCTCCCTGAGCCTGCCTGTCCCGTTCGAGTCCTTTCCTTTCACCGGTGCATGTGCTCAGTTAACCGTTCACTGCCCCCCCGCAGCTCCATACTGCTGGTGACTTTCTCTTATTTCCTGCTACGTCTGCAGTGCCTAGAACAGGGCTTGGTCCACAGTGGATACTCGGGGAATGTTTGTTGACTGAATGATGGATCTGTGCCAGGACCTCCTCAGGGAACAGTCTGGCGCAGCTACATCCGCAACCTTATGAAAATCCTGGGCTGGTGGCAGCGAATCCAAACCTGATGGTGGTGACAGGCTGGGGCAGGTGGGCCCATGGGGCCCTTCCTCCCCATCCCTCCCCTTCGCTGTTCCCACGGCAAGGCTGGGGGAGGCCCCAGGACGTGCTGGAGGCACCGCGGGCTCAGACCCAGTTGGAGTGTCCAGTCAGAGGTCCGGCTGGGGCTCCTGCTCCGGGCCACACCCCTTCTCCTGCGGTCACAGATCACCCCAAGGGCAGGGCCGTTCCTTTGCCCGGAGCTGGCTCGGCTCTTCCAGGCCACCACAAGTCTTTCCCAAGCCGGGGCTGTTCCGGCAGCGCCAACGGGACAACAGATGGGGACAAGGCAAGGCCCCAGGCTGAGCTCCCCAGGGCTGACTGGCGATGGTGCCCCGGGGCAAGGCCAGGGCCGAACCCCCTGCCTTCTCTCGGCCACCTCGACCCTCTTTCTGCCTGTGACAGAGGCCGAGGAGCAGGAAAGGGGATGGGGACCGGCCTTTGCTCAGCACCCACGGGAAGCTGCTGCTCCGCCCACAGTACCTCATTCCACCCTTGCCACTGTCCCGAGTGGCAGGTGCCACCCCCTTTTCCACACAAGCAAGCTGAGGTGCAGAGCAGAGAGGCCAGTGACCTGCCTGGGCTCACACAGCAGAGGAGCCAGGGTTAGCACCCAGGTGGGTTTGGCTTCAGGAGGACAGAGGAGGCAGAGGGGTGAGGTGACTTTGGGAGTGCGACCAGTTTGCTCCCTCCTGTCCCCACGGCCAGGGGTGGCAGCCATGGGGCCCTGTACCGCTTGCTGTAGTGGCAAGAGCGATGGCTCTGGAGGGGGCGCAGCTCTGCTGTGGGACCTGGGCGAGTGTTCTCGCCTGTCTGTGCGAGAGAATTCAAGGAACGGATGCAGGAGGAGGTCCTAGAACCTGGCACGGCCAGGCGCAGCAGCCTTAGCAAGGACCGCGGGTGTCATTGCAGCCACGTGTATAAAGGAGTCACAGGTCTGGGGGAAAGAGCCCTCAGGAATCACACCCCCATCTCCTCATGGGTGTCAGGACCGACGTCCCACCTGACATGCAGACACACACGTGTGCACACGCACACGCCTCCCGCCGTCATGAGTGAGTGCACTTGCCTGGCTGATGTCTCTGCTTTCCGTGGTCTGTTTCTGTCTCTCTGCTTTGCGCCGCCCCTGGGGCTACTCCCTTTCCCACCGCGCTTGTCTGTTGCCCAGTCTCGGAGCCCGGCCCGTCTCCCTGCATTGCCGGCTCACCCCTTCTGGCCTCCTTGGCACCTGGGGAGCCCGTGCAAGGCGTGGGCAGAAGCAGAGCCGTCACCCTCCAGAGCATGGGCCCCAGCCTGGGAGGGGATGGATGAGGAACTTGAGGCTAAGAGAGGCAAATTCACTTGCCCAAGGTGGCACAGCCTGCAAGTGGGATGCAGCCCTGTCTGCCCAGCTGGCCCGAGCCCCGCTCGTTCTCCTGGTCCTGCTCCCCATCTGGCCTGACTCAGTCAGGTCATCCCAGCTCCCAGCAGGGGGCACAGCTTGGGAGCCAGGGCTGGGCCACGGGCCTGGCGGGCAGGCAGGGTGGCTGCAGCCCGAGGTTAACTGGCCGCACGCCGGGAGCCATGCTTGGGGCTGGGGCAATCGAGGTGCAGGCCCTGGGAACCTGGTACGGGCTGCGATGACAGGCCAGCTACGTGGGCCCCTTCGGCCCTAATGGCAGGGCAAACAGGGCAATTAGGAGGTGGCTTTTGTTTGGTGGGGCCCAAGTGCTGGGCTTGGAGCTGCAAACAAACCGCTTTTGCCCCGACCCTGTCATGTGGTGGGAATCTGCCCATTCATGGGGACGGGGTCACACACGGAGTGTGACGGCAAGCAGCAAGACAAAGCCACTCTGTTTCCTCCCCCATCTCCGGAAGTGGCTGCTGGTGGCTGATTCTTCCCTCAGCACAGCGTGGCCAGGGCCGGTCCTAGGTCCCTCCTGTCTGGTCAGCCACGAAGGCCTCGGCCACCTCAAAAGTGAATTCACGGGCTGTCCCAGGCCGTGGGGTGGGTCCGCTGCTCTCCACGTGTTCCCCCTCTGGTGTCTGCCTTGGGGGCCCCACATGGGCCTGCGGGTGCAGGGCCACGCTCCGTGCCTGTGCTCTGTCTCTGAGGCGGCTGCTCGTTCCGTCACGACAAGGGAGTCGTGTGCGAGGGTGGGGACGCCCCAGCCAGGGAGGGGCTTGGGCTGGCGTTGCCAGGTGGGATCAGGGTGCCGAGTTAAATCTGAATGTCAGACAACATCAAAGAGTTTTTTAATGTAAATATCTCCCAAATATTACACGGGACTTTTTTTTAGTATGAATATGTCCCATGCAACATTTGGGACAGACTTATACTTTAAAACGTACTTGTCATGTCTCTGAAATTCAAATTTAACTGGGCGGCATGTATTTTCATCTGCTAAACATGGCACCCTGGCTCAGATGCGCACTGAACACACCAACCTGAGCCGACCCCGGCCCTGGCCTAGAGGAAGGCGGCTCCCACGTCAGTGAGAGGAAAGTCCCAGACACGGGGCTCGGAGGCCGGAGGAGCGGCAGGTGCCCCTGCCCGGAGCCCTGGAGCATCAAGGGCTGGTGAGAAGGCTCTTGGGAGGGCCACGGGGGCCCTGAGGGGCCATGAGCAGGGGAGGCAGGTTCTGGAAGCCTTAGCCCTGGCCCTTCTATGGTGGCCCCCCCTTCCCAGGACTGCGCTAAGATCCCAGTGGTGGCTCCAGGAGGCTCCCCAGCCACCCCCACCCCACCTGCTCTCTCTGGCACCACACCTCATAGCTGCTCAGCTCCACGGGGGTCCTGAGGCCAGGGCTGCGTGGCAAAGTGGTTGGGGTCAGATTTGGGCTCAGGGCTGGCTGTGTTGCCTTGGACCAAGCCCTTCACCTCTCTGGGCCTCAGTTTCTTCATGTGTAAAATGGATGTACCTCATTGGGTTCACCAAGAGAGCCCCTGCACAGTGCCTGGCACGGAGGTGGCTTTGGAAATGTGTCATTAGGGTTATGAACGACCTACCCCTATGGTTGGGCTCCCCTCTAAAGAAAACTCAGCCGACATCAGGGCCCCACTGGAACAAGAGCTGTTTGGAGGTAGTGAGTCATTGGAGGCATCCAAGAAAGACCAGTCTATAGGCCATGCCTCAGACAGGCCACATGGGAGGTGATAATGTCAAAGGTCATTTCCAACTCTACACCAGTGGAAAGTTCAAGGGCTTTGGTGTCAGACAGTCCTGGGTTCTAATTCTAGCTGTGTGGACCTGGACAAGCTGCCTGCTCCCTGGGGCCCTCCGTTTTGCCCCTCGTATGATGCTGTCGCAGCCCTGCCTCACTGGATAAATGTGACCCTGTGCACAGAGCACCCAGCTCTGAGCGGGTGCCCAAGAGTTGTGGGTTCTGAGAAGTGGTCTGGGCAGTTAAGGGACTTACGGCCGTGCCCACAGCAGGTCCAGAGGCAGGGCGGCCCCAGGAGTCTCACCCAGCGGCCCAGCCGGGCAGTAGGGATGGGCGTCTCGGAGGAGTCTGTTGGCTCTGTCCCTAGGCTGCTTCCCTCAAAGTCCCACGTGGCTGCGGCCCCCACCCGAGTGTGTCTGGAGGGAGGCAGGGCTTGCTGACTCTCGCCTCTGCTTCTCAGGAAACCCCTCCCCGAAACCCCATTGGCTTCCCTTTCACCGCATCGCCCCTGGGCTTGCTGGGCAGGGAGGGGTGGGAATGCCGCACATGGGCAGCGACTGTGCGTCCCTTGGGCCATCCAGCATCCCTCCGTCCCTTCCTCCTTGTGAACAGAGCTGGTCAACACAGAGAAAGTGTGCCGGGCCCACTTCCCAGCATGACCTGCATTGTCTCGTTTAACTCCTCAAAGTGGACGTCAACGTCATCCCGATTTGCAGAGGAGGAGCCGAGACTCAGGGAAGGTATCCCCAAGGTCCTGGCAGGGAAGTGGCAGAGCAGGAAGACAAAGCCAGGTCTGTCTGTTCAGAGCCTAAGGTCTTGGCCCCTTTTTGAATGGTTCCTTCCGGAACATGGACAGAGCCCAGAAGCCCGGCTCTAAGCCTGGCCCCCTGCCCTGTGCTGGCTAAAGCCCCCCAGGCTCTGCTGGCCCCATCATCCCCCAAAGGGGCTGAGCCCTGCCCTGCCCAGCTCAGCCGAGAGGTTGTGCAGGTAGGACTTTGGGCTTAGTGTTGAAGTCCACCCACAGAGCCAAAGGCTTCGACAGATGTCATGACACAGAAACATGGCCACACTCTGGCCAGATGTCTTCAGCCCCAGAATGAGCCCCATTCGGATCTCGTTAGGAACAAGTGGGCAGGTGCCACCCGTCCTCAGTCCTCCCAGACAGTGGAGGGAGCCCCAGGGTGATGGAGGAGACAGAACCCAGACATTAAAACCTTCCACCCCCAGCCTTAGTGATCTGCTCAGTGAGTACACGCAGGTCACTCAGGTGGCCACAGGTCACACGACAGGCCACCCTCCTTCAGCAGGGCTGACCCCACAGCCCGGGCAAAGCTCCTCCTTGGGAGATGCAAGTGGCCGTGACACGGAGGTGCATGGGCTGCAGTGCTGGCTCCAGCGGTTCTACAGGAAGGCCAGGTATGTGTCCACCCCCCCCCGCCCACCATCCCCAGAGCTACTGGGAAGCTGGGGAGCTGCTGCGGAGACCCTTAGGAGTGTCGGAGTCCTTCCTGGTTAGCGCCGTGGACTGCCACCCCGCAGGGTACCTGAACTCATCCCTGCCCCACCCAGAGGGCATTCTGCTCCATCCGAGTGAGCCCTGTCCCTGTCTCCATCCCTGTCTCTCTACCTAGAAGGCCCACCTTCTTCCTCCTCACCCCCACCGAACACTAGGCTCCAGCTCCCTCCTTCCAGAACCCTCCATCTCCCCACCCGCCCTGCCTGCTCTTCCATGGCCTCATGCAGCCTGTTCCCCCTCAGACGGCAAACTGAGGCCAGGTGGAGGTGATGGACGGAGCTTGCAGGGCAGGGCTCAGTGAGTGGTTTCCAGAGGCTGGGGTCCCTTTTTCCTTCACACCTGGCATTTAGTTGTCTTTTTATTCTCTTTTATTCTAGAAGCTCTCCACCCCACTCCCACCTTCTCCCCATAGCAATGAACTGGAGAGTTTTCTGTAAACTGGAAGCCAGGTCCTGAGGCTTCATCAGGGTGGAGATAAGACGTCGGCACACACAGGTGACACCGTGCTATGTCTGGCTGCCTGCTCTAGGTGACGCTGAGTTTGATCACTTGGTTGAGGAAGGGACCACCCCATTGACGGATGGCTTCTTGAATCCTTCATTCCTTTGTGTGTCTGACGCCTTCTGAGCACCTTCTGTGTGCCAGGTGCGGGGGTGCGGACATGAGTTAGGGTGTCCCTGGCGGTGCCTGCCCCGAAGGAACCCAGCCCCGGTGAGGAGCAGACAGGAGCTGTCGCTGGTGTTGGAGGATGGAGGGGATAGGACTGAGCTGCAGTGGAGAGACGGAGGGGCAAGCGGGCTTGGGGCTGAGTCTGGAACAGCCAGTATGAGTTGGTGGAGGTGGGTGTCAGGGCTGGCAGGGGAGGACATTCTGGGAAGGACAGCCCCAGGGAAGGGGTGCTGCCAGAGCAGCATGGGGTCACTAGGGGGTAGCAAGTGTGAGAGCGAGCGTGGGATTTGGCCCTGGGGAGGCACGTGTGGCCCAAAGGCAGGGGCAGGTTCCCCGAGACCTTGGTGTCTGCCGAGGGTCCACCAGACGCAACCAACTGCCCCTTCCCGAGGCGGCTGGGAGGGCTGCTGGGCTGGGCTGCCCACCTGCGGCTGGGACCCTCTGCCTCCTCCCTCCACCCACCCTCTACCGCGGCACCTTCATCTACAGCCCCTGCCAGGCGGGCGGAGGAGCAAAACCTGCTCAGAGAGGTGCTCCTGGTTGCCTCTGCTTCTCCGTCCCGCCCACCCCCAACACAGCCCCTCCCCAGCCTGTCCTCAGGAAAGCCTCGCTGGCCCGGTGGCAGACACTGACTTAGGCACAGAAATGGCCCCTCAGGTCCCCAGACAGGCCTGGGGAGTACGGATGAGCTGAGATGTCATGAGCATCTGACACGTTCCCTGTCGCCTTCCTCTGGAGTCGGGGACAGCCTGTTCTCCCTGCCCTGCCACTGTGACTCGCTGCCCCATCGCCGTGGCAGGGCGGGTCCTCAGGCTGGGAGGCCGTGGCATCATCTCCTCTTGGGCAAGCTCTGTCTGCCAGGGTGGGGCCCCCCTTGGGCAGAGCCTGGCACGTGTCTGGGCACCTGAGCCCAGCAGACTGGCGTGGGGGGACAGGGAGGCAGCTGCATAGCCAGGGCGCGAGTCCCTGTCTCTTGGGGACTCTCCTGGCCTGCCTGGGGTGGGCCATGGTCCTCTGTGAGGCAGGAATTCTCATCTCAAAGTTCAGAGTCAAGGTCACTTGAGTTTTAGGAGGTGGAGGAAGCAGAGAACTCACTGTATGTGTTCCCAGGTGCCCACGTGGGGCCGGAGGACTAGGCAGGGGCCCCCAGAGGGCAGCGAGACAGCCCCTCTGCCCCAGCCACACCCATTCCCGCTGCAGGCCTTTGCTCGGCCCTCGGCTCTGTGCTCTGCCTGGGACGCCGCCTCCTCCGGCTGGTCACAGGCCAAGCTCAGGTCTCCGTTCATGTCATCTCTCCAAGGGGCCTTTCCCAGGCACGCCCCCAATATCGTCCCCCTTCACTGCGTCCCGGTGCCCGCGTCACACTCTGCGGTGACCGTGTCTATCTGCTTGCTCACATGTCCACACCTGGCCCCCCCACCGCTGGTCAGCCGTGGCCACAGCTCCGTCTGGCTTGGCGGTGATGATCTCTCCCTCTTTTCAACTGGCAAACACTGCACGTATTTATGGCGCATGACACGATGTTTTGATACAGTTACGGCGTGGAATGGCCACAGCAAGCTAATCACCACGCGCATTACCCCACAGCCGTCATTTTTCTTGGGGACAACACTTCATCCAATCTCTTCGCAATTTCCAAGCATACAATACACTGTTATTAACTATTAACTGTTGTACCACCATGTGGTACAGCAGCTCTCTTGACCTTAGTCCTCCTGTCTAACCGAAATTTCCTGCCCTTCCACCAGCATCTCCCCAAGCCCTGGCCACCACCACTCTGCTCTCTGCTTCCACGAGTGCGACTGTTTTAGTTTCCGCGAATAAGCGAGATCGGGCAGTATTTGTCTTTCCGCACCTGGCTTGTTTTGCTTAACGTAATATCCTCCAGGTTCAATCATGTTGCGAATGACAGGATTTCTTTTTTTGTGGCCAAATGGTCTCCGCTGTGTACATAAACCACATTTTCTTCATCCATCCACCCGCCCGTGGACACGCAGGTTGAGTCCACTCCTGGCCGCACAGCGCTGCGGTGAGCATGGGATGCAGGTATCTCCTCACCGCAGTGATTTTGTGCCCTCCGGGCATATACCCAGCAGCGGCTTGCGGGATTATATGGTGGTTCTAGCTTTCAACTTTTGAGGAGTAATTATGTCTTAACGTAGCAGATCCCTCTGGTCCCCTGGTCCCCAGGGCAGGAATGCAATCCTGTTCTCCTTATACCCCTGGCGTTGAAGTAGGGAGCCTTGGGGACATTTCTATCCACAGCCTCAGTTAGTTTTATCTTTGGCTTTTCAAGGACAAGCACCTTAGGTAAACCAAGGCAGCTCTCAACTCATTTCTGACTCCAGCCCATTTACTGGACTTGAGTTTATCCCTACCTGCTCACAGGTACCTTCCCGACTGTCCTGGGGGCAGGGACCACATGTTTGTCACGTCTGACTGGGGCTGTCTGGGCACTGGAAGAGGTTAAACCAAAGAGAGAGGGAAGGAAGCCGGGAATGGCTGTACCGAGGGGCTCCCGGGCTCCTCTGAGTTTCATATCTTGTTATTTTCCAGCCAAACCTTAAACAGAAGCCCTTCCCAGCCCCGCCCCTGCCCGAGGTCAGCGTTGGAGACGCTGTCTCACCCCTTCCCGCACGGGGGGCACAGAGATGCCTTTGTAGAATCTCAGGGCTCCCTGGAGAACAGTATAGAAACCACGGATCAAACACGACAGTCTCATTTTGCAGATGGGGACTCTGAGGCCCTGGCACGGTGATTGATGAGGGCAGCCCTGTGAGCCGGGGTCCAGCTGGCCAGCGCCCTCCAGGGACACTCCACAAGTCCCTTTCACCTCTGGGTGGCCTCACCATCCCTTGGCTAGTATGTGCCCTACTCTCCAGCAGAAGGCATTGAGTGTGTGGCCTGTCCTTCACTAGGGCCCAGGTCCTGCCCCTCAGCTGGCCATGACCTTGTCCTCCACCCCAGGGAGAGGGCTGGGCACCCAGAATGCGCTGCAGAGGGTGAGGGGCCCTGCAGTTTTCTGGGGTGGGCAGAGACCTTGGAAACACCCAGTGGTCCCACCTGGTGGGGGTTTGCTTGCTTCGGGGGGCAGCCCCTACCTGGGCAGTGCCGAGACGCAGTTCCCCTTCTGTCCAATTTTGGGGTAACAAACCCTGTTCCCACTGCAGGGAGTGGCAGCTCCTGGTGGGGCCAGGTAAGGCTTCTGTGCTGACCTCAGCCCGGGCTGACTCACTGCAGGCGCCTCTCCCAGGGCCCCGTGGAGTCGCCCCAGCTGCAGGAGCCCAGCTTCCCTGGGGCTCCCACGAGGCAGCGCTGGTGGCTCAGGGCCCCATACACGTGCAGGGTTGACACGTGTGCCGCCTGCCTGCCAGCCCCTGCGCGGAGCCGCAGCACTGGGCTAGGGGAGCTGCCCTCACTCACGGCAGGCCTGGTGCTGTCTCCTGCTGACTTTGGGGTCTGTGTCCTGTGCCTGGGCTGCGTTCTTCCACCTGCGTGAGAGGGGACACCTGTCCTGGTGTGATCGGATTTTCAGAGGGACAATGGGTCAAGTGAGGGTTAACTCTGTATAGCACACAACTCACCCCTGAGTTTGCTGGTCCCAGTTAAGGGGGGGTGGGTGGCTTCTAGCAGGAGAGGGTGTTTCACTGACGACAGAGTCACAGGGTAAGGACACAGCAGGTTTGCCAAGGGCTTTGCAAAATGGAAAGTGCCGTGAGATGGCAAGCTGATTTCTCACACGTCCAAGGGCCAGTTTCTGAGTTCCCCCCCAAGGAGGTGTGCGGGCCCTGCTGAAGCCACAGCTGGCAGGAGCAGAGGGGCCAAGCTGCAGCCCCGCGGAAGGGCTAGCGGTGGGGATGCCCGCCTTCACCCCGGGGGAACCAGTCTGGGCTGAGAACTCCCTCAACTCCCTTGCAGGGAAAAACCACACAGCAGACAAAATGTGCTCATTCTCCGTTCTTCCAGAGAGTGCAGAGATCAGGCTTAGGGTCTGGCTCAGACACACGGAATTTGCATCTCGCTAGCTCTGGTGGGGAGGGTGTCCATGGGGTGGGGAGGGAAGTGGCCCAGAGGGGGTCAGAGCCTGAGCTAGGGGAGCAGGCCACCCATGGAGGGGTGAGAACAGTGTCCACGCGGCTGGTGGAGTGGCCAGAGGGTGTCAGAGCCCCAGCACCGGCCTGGCGTGGAGGCCTGGGCCTGGATGGGGCAGGAAGGTGTCCTTGTATGTGTGTGGGGGGTTGGATATTGATCAGATTGGTAAATATGTTAAGGAAAAAGGAAGCCCAGAATTTCACATCAAAGAAGGGAGTTACAGATACGAAGAGGGAGAAAATGCAAATGAACCCTGTAGTGTTAGATTGGGATTTAAGGTGCCAACTTGAACTCATGGTTTTCAATATAAGAGAGAAATAAATATAGATGTAAACATGTATATTATATATTTACTATATATACGTGTGTGTGTGTGTGTGTGTGTGTAGTTGGTCCTTGAACAATGCAGGGGTTCAGGGTGCCAATCCCTTGAGCAGCCCAAAATTTGCATATAACTTTTGACTCCCCCAAAACGTAACTCCTAGTAGCCCACCACTGCCCAGAAGCCTTACTGACAATGTAATCAATTAACATGTATTTCATATGTTGTATGTATTATATACTGTGTTCTTACAATAAAGTAAGCTAGAGAAAAGAAATGTTATAAGAAAATGATGAGGGCCGGGCGCGGTGGCTCACACCTGCAATCCTAGCACTCTGGGAGGCCGAGGCGGGAGGATCGCTCAAGGTCAGGAGTTTGAAACCCGCCTGAGCAAGAGTGAGACCCTGTCTCTACTAAAAATAGAAAGAAATTAATTGGCCAACTAAAAATATATAGAAAAAATTAGCCGGGCATGGTGGCGCATGCCTGTAGTCCCAGCTACTTGGGAGGCTGAGGCAGGAGGATTGCTTGAGCCCAGGAGTTTGAGGTTGCTGTG
>CAUYRT010041945.1:0-27043 GCA_963574885.1 Lepilemur ruficaudatus
CCGGCCATATATCTTGATGTATATGTGTTATGTGATAAATAAAAGGACATGCTGTGGGAAATATTTGCATATCTAATCTGGCAAAGGATTTGTGTTGAACATAAAAAAACTCTCCAAATTCATCAATGCAAAACAAAAAAAAACAATAAAAATATGAGCCAAAGTTTAAAGAGACATTTCACCATGGAAGAAAGATGGATCGCAAATAAGTGTAAGAAAACACACACAAATTTTTTAGAGAACAGGGAGATATAACTCAAAACTACGATGAGAAACAGCCATACCTCTTTTTATGGTACTTTACTTTATTGTGTTTTGCAGATATTGCATTTTTAACACATTTAGGTTTCCTGGCAACTTCACATCAAGCAAGCCTATAAGCACCATTTTTCCAACAGCATGTGCTTACTTCATGTATCTGTGTCATATTTTGGTAAGTCTCACAGTATTTCAAACTTTTCCGTTATTACTGTATCTGTTATGGTGATCTGTGATCGGTGATCTTTGTTGTTACTATTGCAATTGTTTTGGTGTTTCATAAACCTCATCCATATAAAATGACAAACTTAAAAGTGTGTGTGTTCTGACTGCTCTATTGCCTGGTCATTCCCATTTCTCTCTTGCTCACCTGGGGCCTCCCTGTTCCCTGTTCCCTGAGACACAATATTGAAATTAGGCCAATTAGTAACCCCACAGTGGTGTGTAAGTGTTCAATTGAAAGGAAGAGTCATATGTTTACCACTTTAAATCAAAAGCTAGAAATGATTAAGCTTAGTCGGGGAGACATGTCCAAAGTTGAGATAGGCCAAAAGCTAGACCTCTTACACCATATAGTTAGCCAAGTTGTAAATGTGAAGGAAAAGGTCTTAAAAGAAATCGAAAGTGCTACTCCAATGAAAACATGAATGGTAAGGTGAAAAGCAATATTGCTAATATGAAGAAAGTTTTAGTGATCAGGGAAGATCAAACCAGTCACAATATTCCCTTAAACCAAAGCTTAATGCACAGCAATGCCCTAACTCTTCAATTCTATGAAGGCTAGGACAGGTGAGGAAGCTGTGGAAGAAATGTTCGAAGCTATCAGAGGTTGGTTCATGAGATTCAAGGAAAGAAGTTGTCTGTATAACATAAAAGTGAAAGATGAAACAACAGTGCTGCAGCATTATTCAGATCTAGCTAAGATAATTGATGAAGGTAGCTGCAATAAACAACAGATTTTCAATGTAGATTAAATAGTCTTCTATTGAAAGAAGAGACCATCTAGGACTTTCCATAACTAGAAAGAAGTCAAAGCCTAGATTCAAAGCTTAAAAAGAAGGGCTAAGTCTTTTGTTAGGGTCTAATGCAGCTGGTGACTTTCAGTTAAAGCCAGTGTTCATTTACCATCCCCAACATCCTAGGACCATAAGAATTATGATAAATCTACTCTGCCTATGCTCTAGAAATGGAACAACAAAGCCTGGATAACAGCACATTTGTTTTCAGTGTGGTTTACTAAATATTTTAAGTCAGCAATTGAAACCTACTACTCAGACACAAATATTCCTTTGAAAATATTACTGCTCATTGATAATGAGTCAAGATCTCTGATGGAGATATACAAGGAGATTAATGTTGTTTTCATGTCTACTAACACAAAATCCATTCAGCAGCCCATGGGTCAATGAGTAATTTTCAAATCTTATTAATAAATACATTTTGTAATGCTATAGTTGGCATAGATAGTGATTTCTCTGATGGGTCTGGGCAAAGAGTATTGAAAACTTTCTGGAAAGTATTCATCATTTTAGATGTCATTGGGGCTATTTATGATTCATGGGAGAAGGTCAAATTAGCATTATTAAGAGAAATTTGGAACAAGTTGATATTGGATGACATCATGCTGTGGGATGACTTGGAGGGGCTTAAGACTTCTGTGGAGAAAGTAACTGTGGATGTAGTGGAAATAGCAAGAGAACTAGAATTGAAAGTGGAGTCTGGAAATGTGACTGAATTGCTGCCATCCTCTGATAAAACTGGAGTGGATAAGGAATCGTTTCTTATAGATGAACGAAGAAAGTGTTTCTTTGAGATGGACTCTGCTCCTGATGAAGATGCTTTGGACATCATTGAAATGACAATAAAAGATTTAAAAAATTAAATAACCTTAGTTGATAAAGCAGAGGCAAGGTTTGAGCAGATTGACTCCAATTTTGAAAGAAGTCTATTGTGGATAAAATGCTATTAAGCATTGCATGCTACAGAGAAATTTTTCATGAAAGGAAGAGTCAACGATGTGGAAAACTTCATTGTTGCCTTATTTTAGGAAATTGCCACAGCTACCCCAACCTTTAGCAACCACCACCCTGATCAGTCAGCAGCCATCAACATTCGAGAAAGACCCTTCACCAGCAAAAAGATTAAAACTTTCTGAAGACTCAGATGATCACTAGTGTATTTTAGTAATTAAGTATTTTTAAATTAAGGTATGTATTTTTTTAGTCATAATGCCATTGCACATTTAATCAATTACAGTATAGTATAAACATGGTTTAGGTACACTGGGAAACCAAAAATATTGTGTGATTCACTTTACTGTGATACTCTCTTTATTGTGGTGGTCAGGAATTGAATGCACAGTGTCTCTGAGTTATGCCTGTAATTGTATTTTGATTTTATTTTCCTCATTTTTATATTTGTATGTAATATCAATGATTATTGCATAATAAATTTTCCATGAGACTAATATTTAAATTGTGTTTTTTCAAAACAGTATAATGGCACAACAATCACAAATATAAAAAACTGCCAAATTTTATTCATAAGGATTTTTTCATAGAGAAATTAATGCAAGTTGCAAATAAGTGGCTATCAATATATTCATCATTATTTATGGCAGAAAATTGTCTCAAATCTATTGAAATTTCAATATCTCAGATTCCAAGTGATTCTGAAAGCTTGAAAGCAAAGCAATGCATTATTTACATTCATAGTTTGCTTGCTTTTGAGGAAAATGACATCTGTGAAATTTTTTCTTTCCAAAACACATTAATTTCTACATTGCCTGAATTTAGAGATGAAAAATCTAATGCAGAATAACATTCCCATACTTTCATATGAAAAATACTAAAATTAAAAGTATACATTTATTTTCCAGTAGACATACGCTTCACGAATAAGCATGCATCAATATTTTACACTATAAACATATGCCAATTTTACACTCAGCTTCCTTAAAATATTTTTTAATTTTTAATTTTTAGTTTAAAATGATATAACTCCTTTTTTGTTGATGTGCAATTCTATGAGTTTAAATACATGCAGAGATTCATGTGATCGTCACTATAACCAGAATATAGAAAAGTTTTTTTCCAAAATATTGATTCATGCTGGCCCTCTGTAGTTAAACATCCTCTCATCCCTAATACTGGCAACACTGATCAGTTCTCTATAAAATTGTCTTTTGTAGAAATTCTTAAAATTGGAATCACACTTTATTTAACCTTTTGAGATTGGCATCTTTAATTTAGCATTATGTAATTTGTAGTTCTTCCATGTCATTGGCTGTGCCAATATTCTGTTCCTTTATATTACTGAATAGCATTCCTTTTAATGGATATACTATGGTTGGTTTATCCATTTTCATGAAAGACATTTAGCTCTCTCCCGGTTTGGGGAAGTAAATAATGGTTCTATAAACATTTTATGTACAGGTTTTTCTGTGACATAATTTTTTGTTTCTTTCAGTGGAATTTCTAGGTCATGTTGACAGTACATGTTTGACTTTATAAGAAACTTCCAAATTGATTTCCAAATTGGCTGTACTATTTTTTGTTCTCACCAAAAATGCATGATATGCAGTTGCTCTGAATTTTTGCCACCATTGGTAATGCTTTGTCAGGTTTGTTTCATTTTGTCTTAACGATTCTAGCAGATATATAGCAGTACAGTCATACCTCGGAAATACTGTAAATTAGAAATTCAGGTAATACATTCTGCTGTGAACAAAATAAAATATCTCTGAACTGTCATATATAATAGTTAATATTTCTCATATGCTTATTATAAATGTCAATGTTTTAAATGGTATTAATGGAAAACATGTTATTCATTTAAATACAATATTTAAATTAGACATGCACTTTCAAATGAGCATAAGACATACTTTATTATAATGATCAAAATACTTAACATTTTTTTTCAGAATATTGAAAGTTCTTATATTACTCCTTCACATAAATGGAGAACTTATTCTCTGCATCTTAAACAAGCTTGAAGTTATTCTTTGCCTAATTTTTTTCTCTCACTCCCCAAATCAGAGGAGAAAATCAAATAATATTATTAAATTCATATATGGATACAGTTCACATTTACATTTCTTTTGTGTAAAAATATAACATAATATACTTAAAGGTGCTTATTTTTGATAATAATGAAACAGTTTTGGCAAAGTACTTCAAAATTTAGAAGAAAACTTTTGTGCATTAATTATTTTCCTATTAAAGCAACTATTTTTAGGGAAGGGTTATAGAATAGTGGCTAAGACAGAGAAATTATGTTTGTACCTTAGCTCTGCTGTGTTACAAACATGTGACTCTACAAATAAAGTACCTTCTCAGCCTTAGGTTTTTTGTCTCTAAAATGAGGATGATTATTATATATGTCTCATAAAGTTTTATGAAAAGTGGATATATGGCATAAAGCAGTATGTGAAACAAGTATAATTTATTAGTGTAAAAATCCAGTAGTGTTCTAAATGAAAATTCAAAGAAAACTTCATGAATATATAAGAATGCTAGAAAATTAGTGTATCAGCCCTGCATTCTGTATCAGTTTGTAGGCAATTCTATTTTTCTTCAGCAAACTTAACACTACTTACTTTAAAATGGATAATAAAATTTGAAAACCATTGCTTTTCATGGTTATTCTCTGTCTTGGGTTATGACTGTAATGCTTTTGAATGTTCCAAAGTAGAAGCCTGAAAATTATTAATAATAGAATATGCTGCACAGTACATTCAGCTCTAAAATATGATTTCTGGAAGCTCTTGATGTTCTTTCCAATAGTATTTTAGATTATGTTTGCCTGACGAGAAAAACAACCAGTCACTTCTGTCAACAATGTAGTTATCAGATGCCCCAGAGGGGGAAAAATCAACAAGCTATATTCATAAATGTTCCCCTCCAGAATTTGCCTTGCCATGATAAGTAGTTATTCTGAATTTTGAGAAATGTATTTAATCTCTGAAAACTATTATTTCATAAAATTATGATAAATTGCTATTTAATATAGTATTTGTAACGGAAGGATAATCTTTAGTTTACTTTTAAATTCAGTTTCACATCTAACTCCAAGTTATAGTTACATCAATTAATGGCTTGTAGAATATTTATATTTATCACATGGGCTTTATGCCAGTGAGTTCTCCTGGGATGTAGTAAAACTAATGATTAAGAGAGCATGCTCTAGGACTTTGGGTCAATTTTCAACTCTGCCATTCACATACTAAGTAAATGAACTTGGAAAACTTACCTAAATTATCTAAGAGGCTTTGAGGATATTACAGAGATAGTAACTGGCTAACTTGCCTCACCTTAGTACAAGGGAAGGCAAGATGTTCCTTCTTCATGTTTTCTTGGGACTCTTTGCTTGCTTAGATAGTTTTTACATCAATCAAGAGAGCTCCTGGATTTTATTATTAGTAGTATTATTATTATTATGGATGATTTTTTCCCCACTTCACTGATGAAATTACCTGGGAATTGATGGAATTACTCTGTTGGATTCCGTTACCATTATAACCTTTCTCAGTGGTTCTTTTTCAACTTCTAGGCAAGTCATTACCATAATTTTTTTTTCACAAGGACCATTTTGTGCTTATTCCCATCTTCTTAGCCTTAGGACAGCTGTCTGAAGTCATGGCCAAACCTCAGGAGTGTTCTTTTTTTCTTGCCCCTCAAGCCAATCTTTTACATGTGCCCTAATTCTTTCTATTTTCTCCTATACAACTCTTCTGTTGTTTGGAGAACAGCATCAGCTCCTTCAGGTTTCTCTCAGGTAAATTGGAAGCCTTTCTAGAAACTATGCACTTTATAAATGAATTATTCACTGGCCTGGGATTCATTATTCCTTCATGAAAACTTCATCTTTAGTGAAGAATCCTACTGTTTAGCATCTGTATTTGGTGAAATTATAGTACATGCTCTTCACCATGGGTCTGTGAGCTCTATTATGATGGCTCCAGAGAGAATAGGAACATATTACATTGCTTTCTCTTCCCAGTGCTGACTGCAGATTCTAGTCTGCTCTGGGCAAGTCCCACCCTCTAGGATGATTATAAAATTAGGGATGGGAATATAAGTAGGTGGATGCCTAACATGCTCTGGTCCCAGACCTGCTAACACAGGACACAAAGAATATTAGCTTGCTATATTTCCAACTCTTGGTTTATTCCAGGCAGTAATGATGATGAGTAAAAACATACAGCACAGGTTGGTATGAAATTATATGACTAGTTACGTACATTGACATCTCCCAATGTTAGTGGGAGAAGCAGCAGGCCAGAAGAACCCAGAAATGCTTACACATATAGATGCAGGTTATCTTTTTAATATATTTATGACTACCTTCATTGTCACATGTCACTCCCAAATTTCTCTGCAGACCTTCAACCAAGGAAGAGCTAGCTTGTCCACTCATGAATTTTGTTTATTCATTGGAAAGAGCATTACCTGGCTAAGAAATTAAATTATTCCCAGTGGTTTGTTCTTGATATTTAACAGAAACAAGTGTCACACTTCTCTAGGGTAAGAAAAGATTCTAAATACAGAAACGTATGGATTCTTACATTTTCTATTTAGTTAAATATGATCTAATAAGAATTCACCAATCACATGAGAACACAGGATATTATGTATGGGAATCAATATAACTAATAAATAGCAATTTGTTTGGCCTAAAGTCCTCAAAGCCATTGATATTGAAAAACAGTATAAAATAACCATATATGAAACAAGTGAAGAAATAACAAATTGCATTGAAAAAAATGAGAAAATAGAACCAGGAAAAAGAAAAAATGTATAACTCTGAAGATGAAAATTAACTCGGAAACAAAAATCAATTATGTGTAAAACACCAGATTAGTTGCAAAGGAATACAAGATTACCTAGAAACTAAAACTATGAATTGAAAAGGCCTGAATAGGGAACTTAGTGGAATAGTCTGAGAATTTTCCAGACTGAATAAAAGATATGAAACCACAGCTAAAAGAACAGCATACACTAGAAAATAAATAAAAATCAACTATTTTATATACAAATACCATCTGAAATTGCAGCAAAACACAGCCAAAAATACTATATTAAAAGCAATCAAGGAGAAAAGGAAGATTAACAAGAAAAAAAATTATGATTGACTGACAAGAAGTTTTTCAAAAGCAATAATGCACAACAGAAGTAAATAAAATAATAACTTTAAAGACCTCAGAATAAATGTCTACCTAGATCACTCTGCTCTTGAAATTATTTGTCAGTAATGAAGATAAAAATAAAAACATTGCAAATAACCAAAACCTTTTTGTTTTTAATCAAGATAATATCACACAAAGAAATTCTAAAGAATATAATTCAGGAGTGCTTAAGTTTCAAAGTCCTTAATGTGTTTCAGGACTAAATAACAGAAGAACAAGTACACAAATGAGGGGGTCAAAGAGGAGGGGAAGGAAGTAAGAAGGAGGACAATGATATTTAAAATTGCAAAGTTAAAAGGAATAATGAAGAGTACTGAAATGTTGTATAACAAAAATGTAACTAGTTGGAGGCAATTAGACTTAGAAATTTTAAGATCTTTTAATTGCGGGAAATTACAGTAGTGATTTTGAATTACTTAATGTTGAAAATATCAAGTATGCTTAATTTCAATGGTAACTACTAAAAGAATATAACACCAATCAAACTGTAGGAAGAGCATATACAGATAGATACACTGATCTAGACATAGTTATAATTATTAAACAAGATTTACTCAAAGAATACTACTTTAATGTACCATTAAATCATTTTAATTCATTAAGTTAATATTTTAGAGAAGATAATTCATATGATCACGTCAAAAGTTAAAGAAAATATATTTGATAAAAATCAGTAACACATTATTGATCCAAAATATAAAAACTAAAATCATTAAGTTCTTAGAATTAATAGAAGACATTTGAAATAAAATAAATACACAAAAATATATTCTACTTATATATAGAACATAAAATAAGCATAATTTAATACTAAGCACAATTTAAAAATAAGCATGATTTAAACAACAGCAATATAATAGCAACCAATAGTTGCACAAATACAACAGAAGTTCAGGGTACCAATGAATACTTCTAACAAAGTATGTTCAGAAACTCTTTAAATAACAGTATAGCATTTTATATAAAGGCATTGTAAATAAGCTAAATTATTGACAGATAAATCACATCATTTATAGGAAAACAGGTCAGTTCTTCCCAAATTGAAGTATTGATTCTATGCAATTTTAGTGAAAGTCTTGATGTTTGTTGCATGGAATTTGACAGAATAATTCTAGCCTGTATATGAATGAATGAATAATTAAGAATTGTCAAGGTACACAACAACCATCTTGTAATAAATTAAACTTTAATATGAAATGCAAAATTATAAACACTCTAAACCCTAACACCCTGTTTTATTATCTATGGGTAAATACGTGTTTTTAAAGAAAACACAAAAAGTGACAATCTTTAAAAAACAATTATTTTGGAAATCTTAAAATTAAGATTTTGTGCTTTACATAAAAAACACCATAAACAAAGGAATTACACCAGTCACAAATAGGAGTAACTGATATTTCCATGGATCTTAGATTCAAAGTTTCTAAAAGGTTTAGATATATCCCTTTAAGTTAGGCTACTTTTTTCAGTTTATGTGCTACAGTTTTTGTAAAATAGTCAGGGGGAATTGTTACAGAATACAATTATGATGTTAAGCTGGGATCAATCAAGCATAGCTTAGTTCTTTTTCATTCAAGTGCCTCTTGATTTAGCTCTCAGAATTGGACAAGACCTAAAAGCCTAAATTAATGGCTTGATTCTGGCCTCAGTTTTCCAGAACCAAAGCTGTTATGCAGAATTCACTCTTAAATGAATCAAATAGGAAATATACCTTTTTATTTCTTTCTTTCCAAGATCACCGTAATTGTTCAATACAGCCAGTAAACACTATGCATATTTGATTTTCCTTGAGAACCAATTATCATCTCCACCATATTTCTCATCATGTTGGTGGCACTCACCACGCTTACTCTGGGTGAGCATCTGCAGGTAGGGCAGATCTGTGGTTCAAAATCTTGGGTTTAAATCACAATCTAAGTCTTGAAAGAGGTTGCAGAGGCATTATAATATTGACACACTCAACTCTCAGTCAGATGAGGCCCGAGGTAATTGAAGCCTTCTAGTCAACCCCCTTTGGACACATGTAGGTTTATCTTTCTACCCACACATGTTATGCCAGTTTTACAAATAATATTTTCTATATGTGCCATGAAATCAGAAAAAATTAAGAAGCCATATTATTGGACCATTGTATTATATCTGGTACTCTTTAGTATTGCTGAGAGCAGGAAAACCATTGTAACTGTAATGCTGCCCCAAGCATTCCTGACTGAAAGAGCAGGAAAAATATTCAGTTCTTTTCAAAAACTTTAGAATTCTATGCCTCAGTCTATTCCTCACAAGTGGGGGAAGAAACAATCTTCATGGACACACTTAGACACGGTTTTGTGAGGCATACATATCTGCTAAAAACTGGCATTTAGCCTTTAATAATATCCTTCCTCTTCATTGTGACAAGCTATTTCTAACTTTTAGATGCCGATTGGGGTGCACCTGTGTTAGATCAAGGTTTACATAAATCAACTGGCAATGTTGTGATATCCTATTTATCTGCTTGCCAATGAAATTAATAGAGATTCTCTACCAAATTGAATTTCAGCTCACTACAAAATTGTTTCACACCTTCTTTGCCCAAGCACCCTTTTAAACCATTGCTAACAACATTCCCCAGGTTATGACTCTGATTCTTACACCAAGTCTTCATTTTACTCCAAGACCAGATCAATTCCAGGTATCCATGGGCCAAGAGGAGAAGAGTTAAATTTTTCCTTTCATTAAAGTAGTGAGTCCCCATGAGAATGAAAATATTTTAACATATGTTTGGTGTGAGGGGAGTTTCTAGATCTTTATGTCAAAGGTTTTGGTTTTACTTTTAAATTCCTTACTTTTGCAACTGTTCTCCTAACTTTCTCAAAAGAGCAGCAGTGGTGATGTGGATTCAACTGTATCTGTGAGTTAGAAGGTAACCTGTGCAAACAATCTATGAATTAAAATTTTGTGGTCAGTCCCATGATTACAAATCTAAAAGACTGTCTCAGCAAAATCACATAAATGTCCTAAATTTAACTATTCACCACAGAGGTAGGTGTGGCATTTCTAGAAGTGAGCTCTATCTTTCTTGTGTTAGTATTTATTTATTTATTCGTGCAATTAGAGTGACCACTTCACCCATTCCTCAAGGACCTTAACACATTTTCTTCATTTATCAATCACTCTTCTACCTTTTTTGATTGTGGACCACATGCTTTAATTTCATATGGCTTGACATCAAACAACAATATAGCATCATTACATACAAAATTAATATTTATATTGATTCTCATATCCTAGCCTTTTCTCATATTCTACTTATTTTCATTCTTTCTTTCATCTCCACATTTTAACCTAAATAATTCGTTTTTTGAAAAATAACCTTTATTGTTGGTATCCTAATGTGTATGTTCTCACATTTATTCCATGTTTATGTGTCATGTAAGCTCTGTAGAAGGAAACCAAGAGCACTTGCTACATATTGATGATACGGCATGCTCAGATTTTGCCTCCATTAAGCTATCAAAAGCCTGGCAAGCTTTTGTAGATTTTCCAGTCATGTTGTCATTACTGATTCCTAACAAGTACTCTATAATTCTTCCACAATCCTTAATCAAGCTCTTCTAACTGAATTTTTCCTCCTTTGTAATTCTGACAACAAAATGACATTTCAAATTTTAAATGCTTCAACGTAAAATTCACCACCATACTCTGGAACATACCTTATGCAAAAATAATCTGCTGTTTGCTTAGGTACCCAGTTCTGTAATGGCACTTTTATTTTTCCTTTATCTTTCTTGAAACCAATTTTGATTTTGCCTTGTACCCTTGCGCCTTAATATTTCCAACTTATATACTTTATAATTTCTACTGAATAACTATAGAGTTTCTTCTGATTTTAATTACCCAAACTTCCTCAAGCCCAGCTGTGTGATTACTTTATTTTAGGCATATTCATTAAAGGGCAACATAGTGTGTGTGACATGAACAACAACAAAACAGTGCCACTTAACAGCAATTCTTTGTTCTTCTTTCTCTGATTTTAAGGCAAGGTATTTTCACTCTCAGTTTATGTTTCCCTTAAGTATATAAAACCTGTGAGGAATATACTGATGATAGCCTTCTTGGAACAAAAGCAGTGGTGGCTGGTATTTGATAAGATCATATGGGAAAACAGACTGTGTTTTGAGTTATGTGTCAATATGTGATGGAAAACAAGAGGGCATTTTAACATCCTCACCCCATAAACAAGCCTCAGTCCTTTCTTATAAGAATTTATCTTTCATCATCAAGTTAAAGTGGGACCTAGAAGGAGGGACGTTTTATTTTTTTATGACTTTTTTTCCTTAAGATACATCAGAGTACTGATGTTCTTTACAAGACATAACATTGGAAAATTATTTAGGAAATATAGTATTTTTACTGATTGATCTCAATGACCAATATAACATTATTTGTAATTTAATGCATATTTTAATTTAAATTAGCTTAAGTAGCTACGTTAAGAATTTTGCTTCACGTTTCATACAAAAACTAGCATACATTTTCTTTTCATTGCTCTAAGGAGCTATAACGACAATTCTAAAATATGACCAAGATTATTCTTTGGCAATAGCTCTACTGCCAATTTTCTAGTTCCCGTTTTCAGTATGTTTTGCCTAGCAAATCCATGAAATTTTTCTGGCAATCTTTTTCATAACTCTCCCACAGAGTTTAATAATATTTTACTTCCCAAGCAAATAGACAAACAGCAACAATAACAACTAATTCATCAATGTCTTTTTTCAGACCTCAATTTTATTTTCTTGATATTTAATTTTCTGCTTCAACTAACCTCATTCAACTTTCTCAACCTTATCTTTTTCTTTTATTTATTTTTTTAGTTGACAAAAATGGTATATATTTATGTTGTACAACATGATGTTTTGATACACATATACATACATTGTAGAAAACTATTATCCCACATACGTATCAATTTTGTGTGGTGAAAACATTTCAAATCCACTCTCAGCAGTTCTCAAGTATACAATACATTGCTGTTGACTATAGTCACCATGTTGTACAATAGATTTTCTTGAATTAATCCTCCTATCTACCCAAAACTTCGTATCTTTTGACCAACATCTTTCCATACCAGCCTCCAAACTCTGGTAACCATTATCCTACTCTGTGCTTCTGTAACTTTGACTCTTTTAGACTCCACATATGAGTGAAATCATGCAGAATTTGTCTTTCCACGCCTGGCTTATTTCACTTACTATAATGTCCTCCAGTTTGATCTATGTTGCAGCAAATGGCAGGATTTCTTTCTCTTGTAAGCCACCCTTCTCTTTTTCTAATTCCTTTAATTAACTAAGTACAAGACTTATGCAAACTAAGCTGCTTCCTATATATAATTGCACTTTCTGGTCTCCATTAATTCTACATAGTTGCTTCTCGGTCTTGACTCATCTCCTTGGTACCATCTGCCGCTTGAACTTTAAAGTCTATCTTAATTGATACAAAATATTTCTTGATCTCTCAAGGCCTGTGCTGAGGTGATTTTGCCCTTCTCTGAAAAATAAATTACTCTTATTTTTCATTGTCTTATGACCCATAGTTTTCTACTTATGTTATATTTGTGTCCATGACTTACTGACCATTTTAGAATTTAAAATCTTAGAAAAGGTGATTGTTTATAAATAATGTTTATATTTCTCATGCTGCATTTAGTGGACACCAAATAAAATCTGTGTAATTTTCATGGTTCTAGCAAGCTTACGAATTAAAGAGGAAGGTTAATTATCTAAGATCTAAATTCTTTATTTTCATTTTTATTCAAAACTAGGGAAAATAATTTAAAAAGAAGTAGAAGGAACATCTGAAAATATTTCACTGAAACAAATATGAAATGTAATGAATATTCACCAGGTACAAAAAGACAATTACTAGTATTTATTTGCTATTTTAAAACTTGTTATAAATAAATATATGATCCCTTGTTAAATATAATAAGTCAAACTGACCATAATTTTATTTGAACACAAGAGAAGCATGCACATAGTCCCTTTTATATAGGCTTATTTTGAATTTACTGTAGTACAATGGAAGTACCAAGATTAATCATGATCAAATTGCCTTTGTATTACAATTTGACTTTCAGGCACTAAAACACAAAGAGTAAGTTATTTCCACAGTGATGAGAAAATTAAAAAGAGATTTAATCATAAAATATGGTTGACAAATAATACAGTTTGGTTTTCCTAGTTTCTTGTTTGACTTCTCAGTAGAGACCACTCTGAACTGTTCATGTCATACACCAGATATTTTTTGAGAACTCTTGTATGTCAGCCAGAGGAAATCAGGAGAGAAATCATCTGTGATGTTACTGATTCTGTAGGTATAGAAACTCTCTCTGGCTTTGTTAGATTGTGAACACTGAATTGTTTTAAAAATAACATTCTGACACATATACCTGGCAATAAACTTCAGAAAAGTAAAACTTTAAAACAGAGCCAAAGTAAGTATAGCCAGACAATACAATTTGCTGTATGGTTCTGGGGTTAGATCACTCAAGCTAGGTCTGTCTCCACTATGTGTTTTTTCCCTTGAGGGTTTTTTCTGCCCTCATAATCTGGAAATGTGGCACCAATACAACCAAAATATTTGTAAATTTTGCATGTCAAAGCCTCTCTTAGTAAATAGCTAAGTGTTACTCTGTTGGCCTACATTAGTCATAAATCGTCAGTCTGAAGATATGTTAGTGAAACATCTGGTTTTACTTTAATCCCTTGATCAGCCAATTTTCTGGCTGAAGGATCTCAGCATGAGTAGCCACAGTGAACAAGCTCGTGGTATCTATGGAGAGTGAGCCTTATTCATCACTGCCAACAATGTATTCCCACTCTGCCACCAACATCTTCATTATCCAGCATTCCTTTCTTTTTTCCTTGTATTAACTGTGCTGAGTCTTCCTGAATATGACGTAATTATCAAGAGATGCATCTTGAAGGTATACACACACCATTCATTGTTAAAAGCCTTAGAACATTATGTTCAGAAAGTGTAAAGCCTGTTTTCTCTTATGTTAAGAAACAATAATCCTTCCCATTTCTGCCTTTGTATTAGCAATATTTTTCATTTGTAACATTTTATCAAAAAAACAATGTAGAATACAGTCTGTGCTTATCATATACATATATCTTCCATAAAATTATGAATTTTTAAAATCTGCTCAAACCCCCACTTCTTTCAAATCTTAACTTATTTATGCCTATATTTATCATGCTTACTTCCTTAAAACCAAAACACTTCTGAGATAACCATTAAAAATTTCTATAATCATACTAATTGATGTGAAATAATAAAATTATATTTCATGTGTTCTGATTTCTATTAAATCTATACTTTAACCCCAAAGGTGGCTTATCCGGTAAATCAGAACATCAGTTTACTTTAGCCAAATCATATCTGGCTGGTTTTTTTACTCATATCTACATACACAGATACTCTGGGGAAGGGCATGAGCTCTTATATTCCTAGAACAAATCTTCAAAGTCATGCAGTCCTGCATTGAAAAATATTTTTGAAAACTTTGTTATTAACATTAATATTAATATTATGATTCCTGCTTTATTATTGTTTGTATTTGTTTGATATCCTTTTCCTATCCATTTAGCCTTTATGAATATCTCAATTTTAAATAACTCCTTTTCCAGAATAAACTCAGATATTGATTAGTGAGCAAATCCCGAAGGAGAAGATTTAAGTCGATTTATAATATTGACATGATTGATATGCTAGTTTCATAATTATCACTATATCTTAAGCTCTTTACATGTATATTAAATGTACCTTTTTCTATGTAGTATATTTTTTCTTGCTCTTTTGTGCTAATTCTGGTATTTATAAAAGCTTTTATTGTGTTCAAATGCTTATACTCATATATTTCCTCTTGCCCTTAGTCTCCTTCTTAATTATTTAGTTTACTACATTTTACTTTATTAGCTTTGTATAATATCCTGACTCACTCATGACCTTTGCAAACATCAATGAGTTTATTTTATTTTCCCCTTTCTGTTTCCTTTTACTCATATTATTTATTTCTACTTTTATAGAACTATAACACTTAAATATTATTAGATAATTTTATTTCCATCTTTGTTTGATTCTTATAACTGCAATTAAACATATTGAATGCTGACCATTTGCTTTACTGACATTTCACCAATCTAGTTGATGTCTCATAAAAGATGTATGACTATATTCTTGAGTGTTTAATTATTCTCATATCCTTTATAATTGAAGGACTGCTTATCTGAATTTTGCAATTTTTCTTGATTCTTTTTCTGTGTGATTCTTAAAATATTATTTCACTGTTGTCTTATTTTGTACACTATCGTGAAGAAAGCTGGTGTTGGCCTTTTTTTTTAACTTTATAAGTAACTTGATCTTCTTGTCTGGATGTTTTATTTTATTTTTTGTGACTTTAAAATCTAATATATTTATGAGGATATGTCCTAAAATTGTCAATCATAGTAAATTTTTTTCTAGTTAACATGATGAAACTTTCACTATATAGATTATAAATATCAATAGCCATTTTGCATTTTATTTCTATTCGCTTGTTTGTTTATTCTTCTTGGAGAACTTTATGCATATGCTATATTTCACTTGCTAATCTTATTTTAGCACAGTATTTTGATTTTATTCTATTCACCCTCCCTTTTTCCTCCCATGGTGACACATTATTTTCTAGGCATCTTGCAATTCTATCTTCCTTTTCTTTTTCCATTTTTTTTTCTTTTTTGGAGACAGAGTCCTGTTCTTCTGTTGCCTGGGCTAGAGTGCCATTAGCCTAGCTCACAGCAACCTCAAACTCCTGGACTCAAGCTATCTTATGCCTCAGCTCCCCGAGTGGCTGGGACTACCGGCTGGTGCACCACCACGCCTGGCTAATTTTTTTCTATTTTTAGTAGAGAGGGGGTCTTGCTCTTACTGGGTCTGGTTTCAAGCGATCTTCCCACCTTGGCCTCCCAGAATGCCAGGATTACAGGTGTGAGCCACCATGCCCGGCAGTTTAGCATTTTCATCACGTGCAAATTCTGTATCTTCCTATGTTGTGTTATAATAATTTTTAGTATGGCTTCTGACTTTTTCTGTATATTAAGTGTTTTGAACTTTAGTTGAAAACTAGCTTACTGAATTTTTTATTACAAGATCAACTCTACTGTTACTAAAAGCAAGTAGGTTTTATTTTGTTAAAAGTTAAATACTTTAATTGAAAACAGGTATGGTTTTCAGAACTGTGGAACTTTTTTTTTCCTGTAAGACGCTAGAGTTTTATTCTTTCTTTTCTTCTGTACAAAGTCAACAAAGTATGCTTCTCCTATCCAAGTTCCTTTCGTTCAGGACTGCTGTCCAAGGTTGTCACCTCTGATGCCATGAACAGTTGAGAATCTATTTCAATTTTCCAGTAGCCAGTACTCTGATCTACTAAGTCTGGCTCAAGCTCTCACAGTTTTCTTCTTAGAATGGGACTTTTCTCAGGGGATATTATCCATGACAGCTACCACTAGAACTCCATTGCAATCTTTTTTTTTTTTTTTCTCTTCCCTCTCAACTCTCTGCTCTGTTATGGGACACTGAGAATGCTCCTCTGCTTTCAGAAACTTGTTATTCCATTTTTGTATAAATTGAAGGTCAGTGGATTCTCTGTCTCCTAATTTTTCTGTAAAAGTGGATCATAAGTGGCTTGTTCTCCTTGTTGAAGTCTATAGTTGTTAAAGATGTGTATATAGAAATTTGACTTATGTCACTACTATCTTAGAAAAATACTTATCCATCATTGTTAACTGTTTGAATATGGGCAGGGAGTTCTAAAACTTTTATTAAGATTTAAAAATAATTTATAAATTGAAAAATATAGTACAACTTAACAAACATTAGAGATATATTGTTCCTATCCTCATATTATCTTCTTTTAAATTTCTTGCTATACACAAGTGTTTCATGGTTATAGACAAAATATTTCCATTTCAGATATAAAATGATATTTTGTGTTAACTTTATATTGCATACTGTCCAAATTGTTGTCCTAGACAAGTAATAGATTACCTAATCCTCTGAATAACCACTGATTCTTTCTTCATCCTTAAAAATTATTTCTCTGCTGAAGTCATTTCTCCTACCTTCATTAAGTATAAATGCAATTAATATTTTTTGGCCCATTTTATATAAATAAAGATTTTTTCTTTTATAATAAATATTTTTCACAGGGAAAATTATGTTTAGTAATATCAATTTGTTCAAAAGAGTAAAATCGTAATATACTAACTTACCTAAATTCTAGCAATTTTTTCTTCTCTGTCTATGAAAAGTAAGAAATACAGGCATAACTCAAAGATATTGGGGGTTCAGTTCCAGACCACTGCAGTGAATACAACAATAAAGCAAGTCACATGTTTTTGGTTTCCCTGTATATATAAAAGTTATGTATATACTATACTGTAGTATATTAATGAGTATATTATTAGTTTATACTCTAGTTTATAAATATTGCATAATGAAATATCATTATGTCAAAAAAAGTAAATAACTTAATTAACAATATTGCTAAAAATGCTAGCAATTATCTGAAACTTCAACAAGCCATAAAGTTTAGTACAGTACAGTATAGTAAAGTTACTCTAACAATGGCATGAGATATTATTTGCATTCAAAGAAATATCATAAACAAGAGTATAAAAAGTTAAAGTAATGTTATAAGTTATACAGCCCACATTAATATTTAAGATTACAAAAGTCAATGCAATTCCACACATATTTCTGGCACTTATAAATTTAATACCCCAAATTGTAAATATTCTCATTATTTTTTAAAATTTTTATATATAAATATATATCTTGAGAATTTAATAGCTGTAGAATATAATTCCAGCATTTTCTAAAATTGCGAATGTTTGTGTTATTGGATGAGCCAGAATTGGAATCCATATCAAACAACTTGTAGCTCAGAATTCTTTCTACTAAACAATCTGGTACATACATCAGTGGTACATGAACACAAAATCTCTTTGTTTATTTCAAAGTTAATGTCCACTAATAAAACCTGGAAGAAAATTCTGAAAATGCATTTATATCTGTATATGTATGTCCAAACATGTATATGATGGGAAAAAAGTAAAAGAAAGTCAATCCATAATATTTTTTGGTACATTTAGAAGTTTATGAAAGAAAGGATTTTTTTACTCACTATCGTATATCCAACATCAATCAAAGTGCCTGGGATTTAACACTCAAAAACCAGAAATTGAATGAGGTAAATATATTTATAAATTAAAGATGTGGAAATAAATATGTAAATATGTTTGAATAAAGCCAATAGGGATGGAAAGAAGAATTGGCTGTAAATTAGGAAAACCCAGTGAAAGAACTCACTCTTCTGCTAGTAGGTTGAGTGAATTTTACCAAGCTTCTTACTGTCCTTGAATTATGTTTTCTGAAGTATAAAAGCACAGTGTTTCTTTCAAGGCAAATGAAATACTGACTGTGCATCTTCTCTAGGTGAAGTGCTAATACTTCCAAAGTGGTGTACAAATGAGTCAAAGATGGCCTCTGTATACTGGCCCCTCGATTGTTTATTTCTTCACAGCAGGCTGAGACCTGTTCACACAAAAGTCTGTGAGTGCCAAATTCAAAATTTTAAAAATCTAATTTTTCTTGTAATTTTTTTCATTGTTTCAAAAATGTTTTCCCAGAAAGAAATAAAATATTTTTTCTGTATTGTTTTTTAATAAAGATTAAATATCTTATTTCACTTGGGCTGCTACAACACAATACCACACATAGTTGACCTATAAACAACAAATAAGCAGATTTTTAGCTATTTAGAGTCTGACTACTTTGTATATCCTACAAATTGTGCCCAATACCTACTACCCATGAGTAAGATAAGCCCCCAAGTGATACAGACCCCAAGCCACTGCGGCCCTTCAGAGTCCTCTGCCCCAGAGACTACACGTCATGCTGCTGAGGAACATCACCTAGATTATGTAAATTCCCTCTTCTTGGTAACCCTCATTTCCAGAATTCCCTGGGTCTGCTGGGACCCTCCTGCGTCAGCTGTAGCCTCTGGACAGTGGAGTGCTACAATGCAAACCAATCAAAGCTTCAAGCAGTAAAGTTTGTGTATGGTGCTGCCACCTGGTGGTCATTAGTTTTTCCTTGATCAGCTCTGAGTAGGAGACCCTGCTAAGGACAGAGCATGTTAAACCTGCTAAAGTCAGTAGGGTTGACCAGATCATTATAATTATTTTAACACACTGCCACATTAGAAAAAATTTTCTTCTTTGGGGTCATGGTGTTTTATCATGAAAATAGAATCAAGACTTCAAAAATAAAGGATCCTTTCTAATTTAATGAAAAACTTGTTATTAATTATTGTTTTCTGTGCCTGAGTTATATGCAACTTGAAAAATAAAGTCTTGTGGCTCCCAAGGTGAAGAGATGTGTGAGTTACATATGCTTCACGAGGCCTGGGCTCAAAACTAGCATGAGTTAAATACAACTCACCTGGCAGTTAATTGTTAAATCACTTTACTGGGGTATAATTGACATAAAACTCATAGACGCAGAATAGAATTGTGGTGTGAAGGTGGTGGGGGTGAGGGAACAAGAAAAGAGAGGTGTTGGTCAAAGGGTATAAAATTTCAGTTATACGAGATGAATCAACTGGATTATTTTTAAGTCACCTTTTAACGAGATTTTTTTTTTCTTAAAAAGAGCATTCACTGAGTGTTGGCTTTTCTGATAATCACTATAGTGATTTATAGTAATTTATAGTCAGTCTATAAAATTTAGCAATTCAAAAAAATAAATATACAAATAATATATTATTCAGATTAAACCACCATGCTAGTCATGAGACATGTAATAACAACTGATACATTGAAAAGCTAACTTTGACACATCTAGCAAATGCTTTCTAAAAAAATCATGGCAAATCAATCACCCACATTAAAAGAAGGAAATGTTCATTTTTCAGATGTTTGTCAGTGTTGACCATTGTAAATTTAAATCAAAATAGAGGATTTTAAATTTTATGGTTGAAATGCAATATCATTTTAATATTCATTTTATTGCTAACTAGTAAAATTTGTTAGAAAATTTTATAGAATCTTAAGAAATCACTATTTTTGTATAGCTATTTGCAAATTATCTTAACATTTTTATACAGGTTAATCGAATCTTACTATATATTTGATATTATAAACCTTTATTTTCTGAATTTTTGTATTTACAAATTCAATATTCTTACATCTATAGCATTTTTCTTATAGTTTTTTTTTTGTCCTGTAAGATTGCCCATATTCCAGGGTCTTTTTCTTTATTGAAGTATACTTTACATATCATGCCTTTACTCTATTTTAAGTGTACAATTAAATGATTTTCAGTGAATTTACCGAGATGTACAGTTAATCACATAAATCAGTTTTAGAGGAATTCCTTTCCCCTAATGAGACCACTTATTCCGCTCCCCAACTACTTTTCAAGCATGTCCCACCCCTCCACAGTGCCCACCACATCGCTCAGACGTCTTGTAGTTTTTTTAATTGTTTCAGAAATGTTTTCCCAGAAAGAAATAAAATATTTTTCCATATTTTTTAAATACAGTATTAAGTCTTAGTCCATTGGGCTGCTATAACAGAATGCCACAAATGCTTGACTTAAACACAACAAATATGTATTTCTCAAGTTCCAGAGGGAGAGAAGTCTAAAATCAATCTTCTAGCAGGTTCAGTGATTGATTAGGGCATACTTCCTCATAGTACCTTCTCCTTGTGTCTTTACATGAAGGAAGGGGCAAAGAAGCATTCCTGGGCCTCTTTTATAACAGCACTAACCTCATTTATGATGGCTCTGGTCTCATGACCTACTCACCACCCTAAAATCCCATTTCCTAATACCATCACTTCAGGAGTTAGGATTTTAACATATACATTTTTGGGGGATACAAACATTTAGATTGTACCATTAAACATCTTTATTCTACAAGAGCTTGTATGCTGGTCATATATATATTTTTAATATTATGGTAAAATATACATAACATTTACTATTGTCACTGCAGTATAGTGGCATTAAATACATTGACATTGTTGTGTAATCATCACATCATCACTGTACATATCCGGAATATTTTTCATCTTCCAAATTGAAACTCTTTATCCATTAAGAAATAATTTCCATTTCCTCTTTCCCTGAGCCTTCCTCCAGTACCTATCATTCTACTTTTTGTTTCTGTGAATTTGACTACTTCAGCTATCTCAAATTAGTGGAAACATGCATTGACAGAGACCTTTTTAATCTGACTCCAGTCAACTTCACCCACTTCTTGAGAGTGATCATTGGGCCCATTCTAGCTATCATTTAATATCTCCTAGTTAAACGTTAATATCTAACACTTCCTGGAAACTTGATTCATTAAAAGTTCCATAGAAAATGGCTTCAATTAATTACTGAAGTTAAGCAGTCTGGTAGAGATCTAAGGTGGTAGCTCAGGCCACAAGTCACATTTCATTATAACTAGTACATGATAAAGTGTTTGGACCCCGGTCCTTTACCATACCAGAGAATGGGCCTATATTTCTCCAACCCCGCACATACACAACCAAAAGCCCAAGAGTCAGGAATCTCATCATATATATGTGTGCGTATATATGTATTATATATTATATTATAATAATATATTATATGATTCTATTATCTATCTGTAGAATAATTGCCGTGAAACATTTCTATAAAAATATATATAAGAATTCAAATAAAGTAAATTTTTAAGTTCCCTTCTAACAAACAATGAGTCTATCAATTTTATAATAAAGTCTTCTCTTCATTCTTAAAGTTTAGACAGAATTGTTACTGTGGGAATCAGTTAACTTTTCTTTTACATTTAATTTCCTGAATTCTAAATGGCATTTCCCAGGCAAAAGTGGTCTTTTGCTGTCAACACTTGGCTCCAAGTCAAATTTGGAGCTCAAAGCATTTGAATCAACTGTCAGAGTGTACAATTCCTGGCAGCCTTATCTTGTAGACATTTCCTATCCCTTTGTGGAAAAGTAATACACTGAAGTATGAAAGAAGCCTTTTGGGTCAAATGCTTGTGTTCTGTTGAAGATTAAAGGATATATATAAACTACATATGTAGCATTATAATATCTTCTATTCCTTGTTACCATTAATACTATTGAAGTAGCTATCATTAACTTAAAAATAAATTAATTACCTTAGATTAATTTGCTTCTTATGGAATTATTGAGCCTTTTTTTCTGGTTCATTATGTATTTCAATATATAATATTTTTAAGAGCCAAATATAACACACAAATAGTGGTGTAAAGGAAACATTACTTTCCAGTAGACATTTTTTATCTTCAAATTCAAGTTTATAGATGGTATATAAAGCCAGCAAAAAGGTTAAAGCTTTCTAATATAATCTATCAAGTCAAAATTTTTTCTTTTAAACAAAACTTTTTGAGAAATACCAATTCAAAATAGCTAATATATGTAATACAAACAACACAGATTACATATTGCATTTTTAATCATGTATATTTTACAAAAATAAATAATGATTGACATACAATGTATAAACCAATATTCATATACCTTGAAACTTAACTGACTATAGACAAATAAACAAGTAAATAATGACAAGTTCTTTAACTTTTACCCAAAGTTGTAACTTTTGAGGCTTAATAAAAATAAATAAATAATTTTTAAAGACCTGTTACTAAATTTATGTTCTGAGAAAATTAATTTTATGATGTATACCAGATTGGAAGAAATGCAGTATACACAAATTGACCCCAGAATTTTATAGGTGGATTTTGTCTGAGAGAAATGTGTTTGTCTAATAAAGTGGCAATAAGGTAAATTAATATGATACTTACATTATTTGACAAGAAAGATACATACATAGAGATTTCTCATGAGGACACAGTCACTAATTTTCAGAAAATAACTTTTTTTCAATTTGACCAAATTTTGTGGCAAGTTTTTCTAGAGTAAGGATAGAAGGAATATTTTAATTAATAGTTTAGAGTGTCACAGCAGTTAAAGAAATATAAATATTTCAGCTAAATTTAACCCTAAGGTAAGAGAGAGTGTTAAACATCATTTAAAAGTAAACAAATTGATAAAATATATCGCTTTTCATTGTTTTAACTTAGGAGAGAAAGAAATGCTTCCAGGGAAAATAATGTAATAGAGAAATCGATGGTGACTCAGAGACTGAAAAATGAGAAAACATCAAATCAATAAGAAAAATAATACAGCGATAGAGACATTAAGTCATGTTCGATAGGAACATGCAGAGAAGAAAAGAAAATATTTGTGCGGTTTTTTTTGTTTTTTTTTTTTTAACCAGGGGACAATTTCTGCAAAAAAATATGGCAGGCACCACCTGGTCTATGGAAATATTACCAGAAGCAGAAGAAATGCATGGGTCAGATCAAATCAAGTGTCAGTGTCAGTTAGTACTTAAGAACAGAAGCTCATGTGTGCAATGAAAATAGAGTGTTAATCTAAGAATGCACATAATTACTAGACTAATTTATTCACAAAGAATCACACAAGCAGTAAAATTCAAAGATAAAGCAGAATGCCTGCCAGACACCAAGCTGTTATTAGAAGTGGGAGACAGGAAGTGTATGATTAAAGAAACAGTAATACTTGAAATAATTTACTGCACAAAATTTTGTTACCTGCACTTTCTTTCAGTCTATTGGTAACTATTTCTATCACAACAAGGCCTTAAAAGAAAGGACCTCTAAAATATGCCAGCTCTTTCCAGCCAGGCAAACCAAAGATATGAGGCAATCTCTTGACACAAAAAAGTGTAATCTTTCATAAACTAACATGTTGTATATTTTTTCCATTTATACTATTGAAAACTTTTACATCTATGTCAGTTAAAATGAGTATCAACCTTAGTAAGTTATTTTTCTCTTATTTCATAATCCACCTATATCTGGTTTTATGTAGCCCACAAGACAGAAGTGTATAGCTATTAATTTCAATTATCTAGAAAAATAAATGGAAAATGTAATTGTGAAATAGACAAATTCCAAATCTCAAAATAAATTACATATTTCAGAAACTTTGTTGGGTCAGCAATCTTGTTCTCCATTCTTGGTGTGCTCTTAGCTGAAGAGTGATCAGACACACCAAAAGCAAAGTGAGCATGAAAACAAGGTTTATTGAGGAAGAACAAGATAGGTTTATAGAGCAAGAGCAAGATACGTTCACCACAGATGATGAATGGGCCCCTGTCACAATAAGAGGTTCTGGTTATGGTCTGGGGTCTTCTTTTATACTGTCTGATTTGGGCTCTCCTGTTGGTTAGGATGTCACCATGGAACCACTTTGATGAACAGTTAATGGAATGGTAATTAGCCTTCGGCTACTCTAGATCACTTTTGGTTTGATTTGGTTCAGTGTTTGGCTCAGGTCAAAGTTTTTCTCTATTTGTTACTTAGACACCAGCAGAAAGACAATAGATTATATTCACAGGTGTTTGAAGAACTTATTAAGGAAAGAATGCAAAATAATAATGTCACATTAGCTAAAAGACAGTTTAATTTGCTACAGAACAACAAAGCCACAAGACTTAGGTCGTCATTTCTATAGGCTAAAACCAATCACAATATCATTTTCAATATGTCAATTTCTGACTTCATGAGGCTGGAAAACATTCAAAAACATATATCTCTTGAGAGAAGTAAATTAGTGTGAAGTAAGGTAACAATTCACTTCAAATATTAAAGAATCAATCAGTTATTTTGTCTTTTATTCATGTTTCAATAAATTATTTCTTTATAAAAAAGAAAGTGAAACAAAGAAAAAGAGTGAGTGGAAAAAGAAATAACTAAGTGCATGAAAATTTTGGAGGAATAGTCAATTACCCCAAATTTTAATTGCATGATATAAAGCTTGTTAGGGGAGCATATGCTTTCTGAATAGAAATCAACACTTCTCCAATGATTTAATATGCAATAAAATAAACAAGCCTAAAATTTGTCTTGTCTTTGTGAATAATTTTCATAAGAAAAATATTGCCTCCTTCTGTAATAATCCATTATATGGGATTAATAATTTTTTTATTTTAACATAGACATGTGGTTCTTATGTTTTTCTTTACATTAACCTAGACATGCAATAAATGTTTTGCAATATTATAAATTTGGTGCTCATGCATTGTTTAGAATAGGCATTTCTACCTTGTTTTATAGATATGAAAATGGACACTGAGAATTTTCATTGGCAATGTTTCTTGATTATGATGCCTAAAATTGATCCATTATAGTGCTTCTTAAACAGAAATTTTCTCCTGGTAATTCCCTTTATGGCAAAAAGAAAAACCAAATAAATAAATAAATAAATAAAATAAAACTATAAGCAGTTATTCATGTGGCAAGAAAATGTCTAAGTATCTTTACTTCCTGAAACATCTCTGTGCTATGTTGTAAACTGTCCTACTTGCCTCTCCATGGCATGCAGTTTTAAGTTCTCTTATTGTTCTTATCCCTGAGTGCCTCTCCTGTCCCCATCCAAGTTTGTTACCACAACTCTTTGAGCATAGCCTAAATTTGGACACAGTATATTTGTTGTGACTGAAATATCATAGAATGGAGGTAAAATGCTGTCTTTAAGTGCAATCCAAATCAGCAACATAGAACCTGAGAAACATGAGGGTACAAGGAGGAATCTGTACTTGAATCACATTCAAAGCTTAAAATTCTTGTATTTTATATGTCAGATGAAAATAATGCATTGTTTTTACTTAACTAATTTAAATTTTTAATTGTGTCAAACTTGAAAATTATATATCCTGTTTCTTCACAAAAGTGGTATAGGATTCTTTTGCTCATATGCCTCTGGAGGCCATTACTGTATAATGTACTGCCAGAGTAGGAATCTCTTACTGTAATTTGAGTTAGATACATGTTGAGGCTTTGGGATCCCATCAGAACTGCTTCAGTGAAATATATTTTCTAAAATTGTTGAAAGAATGTGTTGTGTCAGGAGCAGCTGGAACATCCAATTATCCCTTCTCTCCTCTCTCAAAAAGGCTGATCTTGCTCCTGGTAACTTTGCTGCCAGGCTAGGAAAAAGACCTGCGAGGTCAAGCCGGAGTCTTGTTCCTGACAGTATGTGTCCTTTATGTCCCTCAGCTTGCACTTGGGCATTCTAGCTTCACAATGCTGAATAGTCAATCTTCAAAATACAAAGTGTCTGCAAGCGAAGTGTGGCTTATTGCACTACTGATGGATAAGTATTTTACCCCTCAAATAACAGTAAGCATTTATTGAGCGTGCTCTTAAGACTGTTTTAAGTGCTGTCAAAGGAATTCTTTCTGTAATGTTCACACCTCTATGGGGTAACATGGTGGTCACAAGAATGTACCTCATAAAACCCTGACTGCAGGGAGCATAGTTGACCCAGAGCTCAGCGGACACACTCTTTAAATTCATCTCTGAATTCATGGTAAGTCTTTGCTTGGGCTGCTCCCAGCACTGATTGAGCTCAGCAGGGATTCTACTGCAGACTTATTACTGGGAGACTTGACACACCTCTCATAGCT